>PVIA01004865.1:87824-127780 GCA_004024845.1 Tonatia bakeri | reverse complement strand
CGGAGGCCCCACCCCCACCCCCCCTCCCCGCGGAGCAATGAGGAAAACAGGAGTGAGTGAAGAGCTGTGATGTGGCTGGTGGGGAGGGGGGGCTGCCCCATCCCAGAGGGGCTGACCTCAGCCGGGGAGGAATGTGCAGGAGGCGGAGGGTAGGGGCGGAGCAGTGGGGGCAGGGCCACAGTCAGAGGCCCAGGGTTCCTGGTGGCCCCTCCCTCAGCCCCTCCACCTCAGCTCTGACATGGCCCTCAGAAGGAAAGGGAAACAGGCAAGGAAGGGAGGAGCTGATCTTTCCAAAAAGGTGGGCCAGGGGTCCCCTGGGAGCGTGGAGGCCAGGCTGGGGGCGGGTGGGAAGTACCTGGACAGACTCTCCCCCAGGAGAGCCCCTGGGGCAGGTGGCAGAGTGTGAGGACACTGAACCTAACTGAGAACTCAGTTAGGTTCACCCCAGGACCGGTGCCCAAGTCCCCAGGGCGCACACCCCAGTACCCACGTGGCCAGAATGAGGAAAGCGGGCGCCAGCCCTGATGGCTAAGGCAGGTGGGAGTGCGGAACCACTGTGGCCTGGCCTCTGCCAGGCCCTGGGAGCGCTGGCTGCAGCCTTCCTCAGCTGGGTGTCCTGTCCCAGCTGCACTACCCAGAGCCCAGACAAGGTGCAGGGAACAGGCCCCACTGGTGACGAGGGACGGGGCAGCAGGTGCTGGGACTTGGCACAGCAGGCCAGTTGCCTCCAGAAGGGAAGGCCTGGCAGGCTGTGCCACTGACGGGCAGCTCGAGGGCCAGAACCCAGGCAGGCGTCTGCCCGAGGGTGCCCTGGCGAAGGCTGGAGGCCTAGGAGCCTGGCATGGGGCGCAGACAGGAGTAGGGACCTTAGCTGTCAAGACCCAGGCCCAGGCTTCCTGATCCCAGAGCCCAGGGGCCTTCCAGAAGTCAGTGTGTCTCTCGGCAAAGGGCCCTGCTCCTCAACTGTTGTCTCCCTGAGGCCGCTACCTAGGGCCTGGCATGCACCGGGACCTGAGAAGCAGAAAGGACACTGCTCGTGGGGAAAGGGACAACTTGTGCTTCCAGTCCTGGGGATCTTCCTTTCTGTTCCAGGGAGGGGACCCATCGGGAGGAAAGAGGGCAATGCGAGGTTCTCAGGTGGCCCCAGGACAGCCCGGTCCCTTCGGCAGGAGTTGAGTCCCGGAGTGTTGGAAAGATGGGAACTGGGGGGTCCTGGTCCCGTTTCTCGGTACGGTCACAGGGTTGGGGGTGAATGAAACAGAGGCTGGGACCCTCGGGCCTGCAGCACCGATGGCAGTGGGGGCAGGTAGGGGCCACAGTGGGAGTGGGTGGGGACCTCAAAGGCACTTGCTGATCTTGGCTGCTTGGGTGGAAAATTGTAAACAGCCAAAGAATTTTGTTTGCTTGCGTGGGGCGGGGAGGGGGAGGCTGCCCAGGTCCAAGGCAGAGAGCCTGGGAGGAAGGAGAGGTGCACCCCGGAAGCCCAGCAGTCCACACAGGGTTGTGTCCCTCCCCAACCCCTCCTGACAGCCCCCAGTTCTCCCCTTGACCCCTACCCTACCCTGCCAGTCCGCCTGCCCGCCCGGCCAGGCTAGCCACGCCAGGCCCTGAGGCTCAGGAAGGAGGCATGACCCCACCCTGACTGGGCGCAGACACTCTTGGCAGGCAGTGGGCAGTAGAACTACGTGCACTTGAAGCGGCCACACAGCCTCCCTTGCTGACCCCTGAGGAGCTGCTCACCAGCCGTGGGGCTCTTGCAGGAGGCTGCCTTTTGCTGGGGGGTCGAGGGGTAGAAAGGCATCCTTGTTCCCTGGCATGTCGCCCAGGAGGACCTGAGGTCCCCACTCAGCCATTATCAATACTCAGCCCCTCAAAAAAAGTTCCCCCTGGCAGCACACATGGGGTGTGTCCGCCAGACTCAGCTTCCAGCCCGGCCTCCAGACCCTTCCCAACTGAGGTGCCAAGGTGCAGGAGCCCCGTCCTGCCTAAGACAAACACAACCCTGGGTGCTCAGGGTTTGGTGGGGCACAGATGTGGGTCCCCCGTCAGGATGCGGTGGTACCTGACAGGGCCCATGCCCCGCAGGGACGGCCCTGCCCGCCCCTCTCCGGTCCTCCTCTCCCGCTCCAGACTGGCTGTCATGGCAACCACTGGCAGCCAGGTGGCAGAGGCGTAGGCCCAAGTGGTCCAAGTGGTGAGGAAGGCCTGGGGTGGGGTCCCAAGAGGCCATCAGACCTTCATTTGAGAACCCCCTCCCCTGATCTCCACCCCTCCCACCCCAGCTGACTCCTGGGAACTGAGATGGCAGCTGTGCCCCAGCTGCATCCTGGTCCCCCCGGGGTGCCCCACCAGCTGTTCCCACTGCCTGCTGTGCAGGGCTGCCCAGGGCTGGGAGGGTCTTGATCGCTTCCTCCCCCTTTGGCTCGACTGGCAGCCACACTTCCAGACTGCTGCTTGGGGCACCCTGCTGCTGTGAGGCCCGATGGGGGGGTCACCCCTACCCACCCCTCCCTTGTGCCCGCTCCACTTTGGCCCAGCCACCATCTCCAACCGCCCAGGCTGCCTGCCCAGTCACCCGATCTGCTCGCCCGTAAACTTGATGGCCAGTGTGGGGCGGCCGCTGGCTTGGTGGGGGCGGGAACTGCTCCTTAAAGGGGCCGGCAGAGGGTGCCCTCGGGCCCCTGGGCTTCTCCCCTTCTTCAGGGCGAGGAGGGGCTAGGGTGGGGGACTTGCTGGAGTTCTTGGTGGCCATTGGGAAGGCAGCTGTGTGTTCTGTGGCATCGCAGACCCCCCAGCCCAGAAGAGGCAGAGGCGGCAAGTGTCAGCTGAGGGAGAGGAGGAGGTGGGGGCTGGCCCGGCGTGGGGGGGTCCTGGAGCTGTGGCCCGGGGCAGCGGTCGGGGGAGTGGTCTGGAACGGGCCTCCACAGCTGTGCCCCTTGTGTCATCCCACCCCAGGACCTTGCCCCAAACCAGGGCTCCCATGCCTGGCACCTGCACAGCCTCCTGTTGGAGGGGCCCAGAGATGGGGAAACCATGAGGACAAGAGCAGGGGGGAGAGGCTTGGGGGGGAGGGCAGCTCCCCTCACTGCGCAGAGGCTGCCTCCGGCCCCTGGCGCTCCGCACTTGACTCCTCCTGGGTCTGAAGTCAGCTCACAGAGTTTCTGTGTGTGACCAACTCAGCCCACCCTCCGGGGGAGGGGGAAAGGGACCAACTGGAGCTGGGGCTGTTCAAGCAGCCCACATTGGGAGTGGGGTCGGGGCTCCCGCCCAGCCCCTGGGGCCCAGGCACGGACTCCGGACCCACTTCCCCCTCTGAGGACTGGGTGCCAGAGTGTCTCCAAGTCAAAGGCAGTAACTGACGCTGCGGTGGGTTTTGCTCACCTGCATGTCCAGGAAGACAGGTGTGCACTTGTGTGTGCAGACACACTCACATGCACATACTCCTGACACACAGAGAGACACGTGTGTGAAGTGCACATATCACACAGATATACACCGCATAAACATGCATACAATGCCGTGTGTGCTCACACATGCATGCCACATGGCCTCACAGGCATGTGTGCGTGCACATACACTACACACATGTGCAATACAGACACACAAAGCGACCCTCAAACGCTCACACTTGCAGGCCCCCGCACCCCGTTGGCTCCAGCCGCGAAGGCGCTTCTGTCCCTGGGCCTGTGGATGCCCAGCCACCTGCAGAGGCTGGACCCTCTCGCTGCTCTCACCCCCTCAACTGGCTTGTTTTGCCCATCGCACTTGGCACCTTCTAAAATGCACTGATCTGGGTCCTTGTTGGTTCTCTGCCACCTCTTGCACGGGGACCCTGTCTGTGTCCCCCAGTGTCCCCAGCCCAAGTCCCCGGCCGGCATGGAGTAGGCGCCCAGAGTGCGTGCACCAATGTCTGTGAGTGTGTGTGCGGGAGAGCGAGTCACGGAGGAGGGTGACGTGGTGGGGCGGGTGCCCGCCCATGCCAGGGTGACCCCAAGGGTGTGCCCTGCGTGGGTGTGTCTGCGATTGTGGGCAGGCAGGGCACCCTCTGAGGGAGGGCGGGGAGGGCTCGGAAGCGGAATGCGACCCCCCAGCCTCCTTCCCTTAGGGGTTGTAATCTGATCTCTGGGGGCTCCCCCCGCTGCCCCCCCCCGCCCTTGCTGTGACTCCTTCTCTTCCAGATCCCGGGGCAGAGTCCAGGGCGGCTCAAGGCTCCTCCACACGCGCCCGCTGATCCCTGAGCGCCCGGGCCAGGATGGGGCGGGCTGAGGCCGCCGCCATGATCCTGGGCCTGGCCCTGCTCTGGACGGCGGTGCCGGGGGGCGCTGCTCCCAGCCCTCCGCGCCTTCGGCTCTCCTTCCAAGGTAGGCGCACCTGGCAGGTGGGAGGCCCAGCTCCAGCTCTGGGCGGGCAGGAGAGGGGCCCAGCGTGGGTGGGGGCACTGCGTTCTCTGTCTTACCACCTGGCCTGCATGGACCACCTGATCCAGATTGGGCCAGGAGCACTTGGGCCACCTCCAGTTCACCCGGCCCTGGCCTCAGTCCCCCGCCTCTCTGCCCACATTCTCCTCTGCTTTCCCAGCAAGCCCCCTCCTGTACCCATGGAAACAGACCCTGCCTCTGCACCATCCGCTACCCCCCTGGGAAGTGGAGATGTGGGGGCCCTCAGAGCCCCCTTCCACACCCCCTACCTGGGAGTAATCACTAGGCAGGGGGAGGCAGGATGGCAGAGAACGTTCAGCCTGATTTGGGGGCTGGGGTTCTGGCTTTCCCTGCGCGCCCGGCCTTCCCCAGAGCCCCGGCCTTCCCCAGAGCCCCAGCCTCCCCGTGCGCCTGCCTGGAGACGAGGCTGCTTGTCCGAGCACGCCCCAGGAGCTCGCCCAGCCCTCTTCCCCTTGGAGTGGGACTGGTGGTTGTGCTGCCCACCCTGGAAGCTTTGTACCTGGGTGGGCCTGCGTGAGTGTAAACTGACACAGGTGTGAGTCCACATGTGTGTGGGCCGGGTCACATGGACAACCCTGGCCTGTAAGAGAGACAACAGACTGGGCCTGGGGGGACCCCCAGCAGCGGACTCTCCGTGGTGCCCCAACTCTGTAGAGCTCCAGGCCCAGCACGGTCTTCGGACCTTCCAGCTGGCAAGGACCTGCTGCTATGAGGCTTTGCTGGTGGACGAGGAGCGCGGACGCCTGTTTGTGGGTGCTGAGAACCATGTGGCCTCCCTCAGCCTGGACAACATCAGCAAGCGGGCCAAGAAGGTGCCAGGAACCCCCTGCCTCGGCACTGCCCAGGGAAGGAGCCCTGGGCCCCCCTCCAAGCTCCCTGGAGAGATCAGGGTGTGGGCCCCCCGAGTGGGCACGCTCAGCACAGAGAGAAGTCCCTGACCAGTGTTCCCCCTGCCCCAACCTCCCGTAGCTGGCCTGGCCGGCCCCTGTGGAGTGGCGAGAGGAGTGCAACTGGGCCGGGAAGGACATTGGTGTGAGTGTTGGTGGCCCGGGTGGGGGTGGGGAGGGCAGCCCCTCACTCTCTGGACAGGGCAGTGCTAGAACAGAGGCCTGTCTGTTCTTTCGGGGATGGGGGCGGGAGGTTGAGGTGGCTGAAGTCTGGAGGTAGTGAGTCAGGGTGGGGGCTCATGTGATTCTTCTTGGGGGCCTGTGAGTCACAGGGGGCACTGCAGGCCTGTCTTTCTGGTGCACCCACTCTGGTGAGAGGTGGGCCGGGCGGGTCACCGATGGCACCCGTGTCCCCGTAGCCCTTGCTGACACTTGCCTGGGCTTATGCAGAGGGAAGGGGCGAGGGTGCCACTGGTGAGCCAGAACCCCTTAGGGCCACCTCCCGGCGGGGAGGCCTCATTGTCCCTGCCCCCGCCTGCCTACTAGACTGAGTGCATGAACTTTGTGAAGCTGCTGCATTCCTACAACCACACCCACTTGCTGGCCTGTGGCACAGGGGCCTTCCACCCCACCTGCACGTTTGTGGAGGTGGGCCACCGGCTGGAGGTAAGGCCTGACTGGGCAGAGAAGGCAGCTGGGGGAGTGGGCAGGGGCCTGGCTGTGACGCCCCACCCCACCCCCAGGAACCCATGCTCCGACTGGACCTGCGGAGGCTGGAGGACGGCAAGGGCAAGAGTCCGTATGACCCCAGGCACCGGGCTGCCTCCGTGCTGGTGGGTGAGTCCGGCGGCTGGGATCCCAGCACCACTCCTGAAACACCACGAAGTCCCAAAACCCTCCCTAGAGTGCCGAGGACCCCCACAACCGTACTGACTCCCCAAGAGGCCCCACAGCTCCACAGGCCCCCACCCCGCACCCCGAGAGCCTTCCACTAGGCTGAGCAGCCCTGGCCCTGTCTGCAGGGGAAGAGCTGTATTCCGGGGTGGCTGCGGACCTCATGGGCCGGGACTTCACCATCTTCCGCAGCCTGGGCCGGCGTCCGAGCCTCCGAACAGAGCCGCACGACTCCCGCTGGCTCAACGGTGAAGGACTGGTGGGGGTGGCAGGAGGGGCTATCATCCCCAACAGGGCGGGTGCGGAGTAAGGCCCACAAAACACATGAGCAAGGGGTGCAGCCTGGTCTCGCCAAGTACTACTGAGTGGCAGACCCTGTGAGGGACTAGGCTGGTGTGGCCCATGCTCTCTTTGAGTTCACAGACCGCCTAACAAATGATAAAATCAGTTCCATTGGCCAAGAGACCAATGAGAGAATGGGGGAAGGGAGAGGACCAGGTGGTGGCAGTGAGAGAGTCTGGGAAAGGCCCCCGCCCTGCTGAGGGCAGATGTGAGCTGATTCCCAAAGCCCAGCGGGGCTGAGGGTGGAGCACTCCAGGCAGCGGGAATAGCCAGCGCCAAGGCCCTGGGAAGGAACGGGCCAAGGAACAGATTCGCTGAGAAGCCATGATTGGACCCAGCAGAGTGTTTGAAACAGGGGTGGGGCATCTGCTTCCTGCTAGAGAAAAAGATTCATGAGTGAAGGTAATACCAGACACCAGTGTCTCTCCTTTCTTAGCCTTCTGGAGTGGGGAGTGTCAGGGGCAAGGTGAGAGGGCTCCCCTGACCAGCCCCTGCGTTCCCAGTTAGCCTCGGTCTCTGCTGCCCTCTGGTGGCTGCTTCTTGACTCTCAGGCCCTGATCCTTTGGAGTCTGTGCACCAAGCACCTTCTGAACTTGGACCTAGAAGCTGCCAGTAGTCAGATGCTGCTCTGTGGGCTCTTGTGAGAGGAATTAGAAGCAGCACATGGGTCTCACAGTGGATGGCAGGGGGTCGCCGGGGCCAGGCACTCACTGACTTCACGCTTCCTCCTGTGGCCAGAGCCCAAGTTCGTTAAGGTCTTCTGGATTCCGGAGAGCGAGAACCCGGATGACGACAAGATCTACTTCTTCTTTCGTGAGTCAGCAGTGGAGACTGCGCCGGCACTGGGGCGCCTGTCCGTGTCCCGAGTGGGCCAGATCTGCCGGGTGAGGACTCCCTGCGTCACACCGGGTGACCCCGCTCCGTCCGTCTGCCCTCTGGGGCCTCACCCTCACCCCCTCCAATGGACCCCACAGAATGACGTGGGCGGCCAGCGCAGCCTGGTCAACAAGTGGACCACATTCCTGAAGGCGCGGCTGGTGTGCTCCGTGCCCGGCGTCGAGGGCGACACGCACTTTGACCAGCTCCGTGAGTGCTGGGGGTGGAGGCTGGGGTGCAGGAAGGGAGGGCAGGGGCATGGATCCTGGAGCCTGGCTGGCCTGCTGGGCTGGGCGCCCTCCCCGACCAGGCCCTTTCCCCACAGAGGATGTGTTCCTGCTGTCCTCGAGGGACCGCTGGACCCCGCTGCTCTATGCCATCTTCTCCACTTCCAGGTGAGGGGCGAGAGGTAGCCAGGTGGGGCAACCTTGGCCCCTCCGGGCCTGTCACTCCACTGATGTTCTCGCCTGCAGTGGCGTCTTCCAGGGCTCCGCGGTGTGCGTGTACAGCATGAGCGACGTGCGCCGGGCCTTCCTGGGACCCTTTGCACACAAAGAGGGGCCCATGCACCAGTGGGTGTCCTACCAGGGCCGTGTCCCCTACCCCCGGCCTGGCATGGTGCGTAGTAGCCAAGGGGCCCCCACCACTACCCACTGAAAGCCTCAGGGGTGGGGAACTCGGGGTCTTCTTGGTTAAATGTGGTTTCTACCTTTTGTTATGGCTGAAAAAAAAGTCACCTTCACCAGACAGGGCTCCTCAGACTCCTGAGGGCAAAGCTTGGTCTCCTCCTCTCAGCTGCCCAGGACTGGGCTCTGTCCAATCCCCACACCCCTGCCCCACCACATACACACTCCGTTTCCGCACGTCTCCTGTGGAGGGCTGCCCCAAGCCCTCACGCAGTGCCCCTGCTTGCCTCCTCCCCACCCCCTAGTGCCCCAGCAAGACTTTTGGCACCTTCAGTTCCACCAAGGACTTCCCCGATGACGTCATCCAGTTTGCCCGGAACCACCCCCTCATGTACAATCCCATCCTGCCTGTGGGGGGGCGCCCTCTCTTCCTGCAAGTGGGGGCCGAGTACACCTTCACTCAGGTTGTTGCAGACCGTGTGGCAGCTGCTGATGGATATTACGACGTCCTCTTCATCGGCACAGGTCAGGGACCTCCCGACCAACTGTGGTCCCCCCGGCCAGGCGCTGGGGCCTGCCATGGAAACTCCCCTTGCCCAGCCCCCCTCCACACTTTGCCTGGACTGTGTCCCTGTCTCCTGGATGCCGCTCTGATTGTTCCAACCCACCGACCCTCGCTGAGGATGGAGGCCTCTGAAGGGAAGAGCTCCCGGGCCCTCCCTGTCAAGGAACTGGAAGAGTCACCTTCGCCCTCTCACCCCTGCAGATGCTGGCACGGTGCTCAAGGTGATCTCGGTCCCTAAGGGCGGCCGGCCAAACGTGGAGGGGCTGCTCCTAGAGGAGCTGCACGTGTTTGAGGTGAGGGCCAGAGCCCGTCCCAGGGCAGCCCCATGCCACGCAGCCCTGGTTGCAGCACCCCTTCTCTCTCCCTCTCTCAGGACTCTGCTGCTGTCACCAGCATGCAAATCTCCTCCAAGAGGGTAAGTGGCCTGGAGTCTCAGGGGTGGAACGGACCAAGTGGTGCCCGGGTACCCCCCAGCCCCATACCTCCCTTGGTGGCTTGAAGTCCTGGGTCCAGGTGTAGACTGCCTTCGTTAGGCTGTGTCACCTGAGACCTCAGTGTTCTCCTCTGTCAAGTTGGGGAGGGATCCCTGATCAATGGGAGGTGCACAGGGCCTCCTTCGGTCAGTCCAGAGCCCCTCCTGCCCCCTAGCACCAGCTGTACATAGCCTCACGGAGTGCGGTGGCCCAGATCCCTTTGTACCGCTGTGCCGCCCATGGCCGTGCCTGCTCCGAATGCTGCCTGGCGCGGGACCCCTACTGCGCCTGGGACGGAGCCACGTGCACTCGCTTCCAGCCCAGTGCCAAGAGGTGGGTAGGGGCCGGCAAGGAGGGTCGCTGGGAGGGAGTCCTTGGTAAAACGAAAAAGGGCTCAGGGAGGCTCCAATATCGCCCCTACTAGGAGGTTCCGGCGGCAAGACATAAAGAATGGTGACCCCAGAACGCTGTGCTCTGGGGGTGAGTGCCCGGCTGTCCTCACCTCTCATCCCTTAAAGATGTCCCGCCCCGCCCTGCCGGGCCGAATCTGACATTCCCCTTGCTCCCAGACTCGTCCCAGCCCGCCCTGCTGGAGCGGAAGTTGTTCGGTGTGGAGGGAGGCAGCACCTTCCTGGAGTGTGAACCCCGCTCGCTGCAGGCGCACGTGGAGTGGACCTTCCAGCGTGCAGGGGAGGGGACCAGCACCCCGGTGAGCTTTGGAGGGAGGGAGAGTTGTGCTGCCCCCTACAGCTGTGACTAATGAGGCCCTGGCCTGTTAGGCAATAGATGAGGTCCCGCCCCGCACAGCGAGGCACCGCCCACTCCGCCCCCTTACGTCCTGTTGGGTCCCTTAGGCTGGTGAGGCCCCATTCCGGCGAACTAGGTTCCTGATCGCACCCCTCCTGCATTTCTCTCTCTCCTCTCTCCTCCCTCTCTCCTCTCTCTCTCTCCCTCTCCCTCTCTCTCTCTCCTCTCTCTCCTCTCTCTCTCTCTCTCACACACACACACACACACACACACACACGCACAACAAAAGCCCTGCCCTCACCCCATCTACTGATTGAGAGCCCTGACCTGCTCCCCACGTTCAGGTGAACCGCCGCCCTTTCCGGGTCTCCCCACTTGAAGACCACCGGCTTTCTTGCACCCTGATGTGACCCCGTGTGCGCCCCTTTTCCTCTCCCACTCGGCCGGGCCACTGTTGACGTTTGCCTCTCCAGTCCCACGCCGGGGCAGGGAGCTGTGTTCCTCACCCTGCCGCTCCGCCTCACGCTGGTTTGGCCCGCAGGTGCCGGTGGTGGAGCGCGCTGAGCGCACGGCGCGGGGGCTGCTGCTGCGCGGGCTGCAGCGCGGGGACTCGGGCGCATACCTGTGCGCCGCGGTGGAGCAGGGCTTTTCGCAGCCTCTGCGTCGTCTGGTGTTGCACGTGTTGAGTGCTGCGCAGGCCGAAAGGCTGGCCCGAACCGAGGATGCGCCCCTAGCGCCGCCGGGCCCCAAGCTCTGGTACCGGGATTTCCTGCAGCTGGTGGAGCCGGGTGGCAGTGGCGCGAGCTCCCTGCGAATGTGTAGGCCGCAGCCGGCGCCGCGCCCAACGCCTCCCAAGTCACAGAGGAAGGGTCGCAACCGGCGGACGCACGCCCCAGAGCCGCGTGCTGAGCGGGGGCCGCGCAGCGCAGCACACTGGTGATTCGGCCATCTCCACGCCGGGACTGGGGAGGACACTAGACGACAGGCTGGAGAAGGGGCGGACAGACCCTGGGAGACAGACAGCTAGGGGGCGGGCACACTGCTGTCCCAGGCCAACCGAGGCAACGACCGACAGGCTCCGGCCTAGGCGAAGGCGCACCGGCTTATTTATTAACAGAAGATAATCCATGAATGTAGCCCCAGGAGGGGCGGCCCAGGCCAGGCACAGGGTCCGGCTGGTCGGGAGGAGGCAGAGAAACAGGGCTCCAGGACAACAACGTGGGCCAGGGAAGTACCTGGAGTGCCCACCCTGGGAGAAGGACCTCCTGGTTTGGGCAAGAAGCAGGAAGCTGTGAACAGGCCGGGCTGCTGGGGGCGGGGCGGGGCAGGCCCACTGTACTAATGCAATAAACACATTATCAGCTGAAGCCGGAATGGCCCCAGCAGACAACCGCTGGTCCTAGGCCTCACTGGGTGGCCCTGGCCACCTTCCTAGCGGTCTTGGGACCTCAGTTTCTTCTGTCTGAGGATGTTGTGAGGGTTGCAGGTGGTGACTGTGTGGCTGAGTGTGTCTTACAGGGCCTGAGGAGATGCTGGCATGCACAGTATATCCTGAACAATATAATTTCTGGGCCGAGTGCTATGAGGAAAATAAAACTGGATGAAGTGGAAAAGAGTGTGAGCAGAAAGCCTCATAAGGGGGTTGACGCTGGAGCTCAGTGATAAGGGGCCAGCCACGGGGATACCGAGGGGCAGAACACCCCAGGAGGGAAGTTGGGGGGAGGTCCTGAGCTGCATCCTGGGTTTAAGAAATGTGGAGGAGAGATGGATTTAGGAGGGGCTGGGAGGTCAAGCCCCACTGTCTTGCTCTGTCCCATCTGGGAAAAAGGGACACAGGGCTTGAACAGCAGAGGCTGGGCCCTGCAGCCTTACACAGCCCCATGTGACCTGTGCTTGCTTGTGAAAAGGAGGGAGGGTCGGAACTCCATTGTGCCGAGTGCTTCAGACACGTGGTTGTATTTCCAGTTCCCAGTGTGCTGTGGCCGGGAGGAACCACGGTTATTCCGACTCACAGATGAGAAAACCAAGGTCGGGAGGGGCCATCCTTTACGCTTGGTTGTAGGGTTAGTAACAGAAGTACCCACCTTCGGCTGAGGTGCGCCCACAGACCAGCACAGGCGCCTACAGGCCCAGAAGTATCTGCCCCCTTTTAGGGCTCTCCGAGTTCTCAGGGCACGGGCCTCCGGGGGTCCATCACCCTGGATCCCTGGTGCCAGCGGATCACATGGTGGCTGGTGCTCACCCCACATTTGCATGGCAAGGCGACCCAGCTGTGGGCAGGGGTCTTGGGGCATGGAGAAGCAGAGACACACAGGGCCCTGCACGTCTGGGCTGCCCCGAGGGGTATCGCTGCGGGTGTGCCGGATGCAGCTTGTCTGAAGATACCAAGGCCCGTGTGTATGTGGGAGGTGGCGGGGCTCCCCGGGAAAGCCCTGGGAAGGTGCCCCAGTGGAGGCACGCCCTCACCAGGTCCATAGTCCAGCCTGGCCCATGTGGGTCACTCCGCCCCTTCCCACGGCTGAGAGCTGTTCCCTCTAAATATAGCCCAGCAGGCTGAGCACAGCCCTATTTTGGGCCCAGGCTGGGAGGTGGCCAGGCCTTCCCCAGTTTCTCAGAGGGGCTGCCGCTGCCTCCATCCTGTCCTGCAGCTGGGCACTGACGCTGGGCCTGCGGACTGCCCACTGCATCATGCCTGAGGAGACCCGAGAAGGTAGGAGATGGCTGAGGTGGGGCAAGGCCCTGGAATTACGGCCCTGTGGGCCAGGGAGAAACCCGCCCCATCCCACTGACCTCACTTTCTTAAGTAACTCATCAGTCACCAGCTCGAGTAATGGGACCTGCACCCTGTAGATGGAGGAAGGCCTACCACGCCTGGAGCCCCCTACTTCAGGCCCTGCCTGTCCCCCTGCAGGGGACAGCAGGGGGCATGGGGGAACAACCCCGCTGTGGCCAAGTGGGCGTGAGTCAGGCAGCTGCCTAGCCAGCTCAGCTCTTCCTTCAGGGAGGAACCTGGGGTGGGGGTGGGCAGAGGTTGCACACGGCCCAGGGACTAGGGGTGGGGAGGCTTCCATAAGCAAGAAGTCTGGAGGCTCGGAGAGGCCAGAGCAGGAACCCCAGAAGCTGCGCGTGCAGCTGCTGGTCGGGATGCAGGACCAGCTGCTCCTTGGCTCCATCCTGGTTCACCTGGTCACCTCTCCCCATTGCATTTTCAATACTTTGGGCGGGGGGGTCGAATATATGGTGACGGAAGAGGATTTAGCTTTGGGTGGTGGGCACACAATACAACATACAGATGGTGTATCATAGAAATGGACACTTGAAACCTACGTAATCTTATTAACCAATGTCACCTCAATACATTTAATTAAAAAATATTTTACACTGTAGGAGTGGCCCAGACCCTGGCGATGGTGGTGGGGGAAGGTTATCTCCTTTTGGGGTCTTAACAGTGAGATTTACTATGTGTTTCTCCTGGGAGCAAACAGAATCTGAGACCAACTTAGAAACTGCGGGCAAAGCACAGCCAAGTGCAAAGAGGGAATTTAACATGACCCCCAACACACCACCCAGACATAACACGAACAGCCTCCGTTTCTGTTTCCCTTCTGAGCACATCAAGGGGCAGTGTCAGGCAGAGCGCGAAGGTGGAGTTACTGTTCATAGAGGGACAGGCGCAGAGAGCCCGCTCACCTTAGCCCCTTTCAAGACATATCCCCACAACCCTGACTGGTGTAGCTCAGTGGATTGAGCACCAGCCTGTAAGCCAGAAGGATGCTGGTTTGGTTCCTGGTCAGGACACATGCCTAGATTGTGGGCCAGGTCCCAGTTGGGGGTGTGTGAGAAGCAACCAATTGATTTGATGTGTCTTTCACAGATTGATGTTTTCCTTTCTCTCTCCCTTCCCCTCTCTGAAAGTAAAATAAAAATAAATGGAACTTTAAGTCTTTTTTAAAAAAGACTTTATTTATTTATTTTTAGATAGATTGGAAGGGAGGCAGAAAGAGAAGGAGGGAAACATCGATTGGTTGCCTCTAGCATGACCCCAACTGGGGACCTGGCCCACAACCCAGGCACGTGCCCTGACTGGGAATCGACCTGGCGACCCTTTGGTCCCCAGGCAGGCACTCAGGCCACTGAGCCACACCTGCCAGGGCCATTGGTTGCTTCTTATATGTGCCCTGGCCAGAGATCAAACCTGCACCATTGGTGGGTCTGGACGATGCTCTAACAAACTGAGCTATGCGGTCAGGTTAAAAAAAAAAAGTCCCTGCTTTTTGATCTAGTAACTCTGCTTCTGGGAATCTGTCTTTATTAACTATTGTGAAATTGAGAGAAACATCCACACTCAACGATGCATGTCCTTTTCCAGGGGTTATTAATTTCCAAAGGGAACTGCAAACAACCTAAATGCCCAGGCAGCTTCAAAGGGAGGCCTGGAGGAAGAACTCAGAGGGCAGAGAGAGACGGTCCGATAACAAAGGCAGGCCTCCCACTGTGATTTGGAGTGAAAACAGCGGAATCACGCTGGGTGTGTTAGAGAACCGAGCCATGGCCCCGGAGGGAAAGGCACCGCTGGCTAGCACGGCACTGCTTCCACTGGGGACCAGAGAGCAAGCACCAGGCTCTGGCCTGATGGCCCACTCCCTGGGTCTTCAAGGAAAACTGACAGCGGAAGGGGCAGGAATGAACTCCATGCACTGTGGGTTTATTTCTCCAACACTGATAAACTCTTCTCTAGAAATGAGCAAGCAGAGGAATACCTACCTGAAAGCCCCTGAGATGCTTGGATGGAAACAAATGTGAATGAGCCAAGTGAACCTCCTGCTGTTGTGGGTGAATCAGGCCTATAGGGTCCCAGGCTTGTCCTGGCTCCAAAATCAAGGGTTATTCCTGAGATGCCCTGTGCCCATCTCCTCTGAGCCCATGCTGCCTCCGTAAGCCACCTGGAAGGGAAGAGGTGACCCACTGGTTGAACTCTGTGTTGTCCCAGCAGACACCACGGCACCGATGAGCCAGAGGAACAGGGCACCGCTGGCCCCCAACCACGTGCAGGAGGTGCGTCTGCACCACGTGGATTCCATCAGCGACCTACACATTGGAGGTGAGGGGGGCAGGGGAGTGGGTGGGGTATCGGGAGAGGAGAGGAAAGAGGGTACACCCACTGCCGCCCTGACGCCCTGCTTGCCCCACAGGCTCGCTGCATTCCTACCTGGCGGAGGAGGCACAGCCGTGGGACGAGCTGCTGGGCATCTTGCCGCCGTCGCTGTGCGCCCAGCCTGGCTGCAGCCCCCTGCACAGCCGTGGGGGCTTCCTGCTGCTGCTTGCACTGCTGGTGTTCACCTGCCTGGCACTCGCCATCCTTGCTGTCTACTTGAGTGGTATGGGGGCGCAAAAGCCAGAGGGAACCAAGGGCAAAGAGGCGGGACTGGGAGGCCCTTGTGTGGCTGGAGGGAGCAACTGCCTCAGCCCAGGTGGTGAAGGGCGGGGTGGGTGCATACGGCACACTGTGGTGCTGAGCCGAACAGGCCGCACAGGGCCTGATAACCCCCACCCCCGCTGCCTGTCCGCAGTGCTGCAGAGCGAGTCCCTACGCGTGCTGGCGCACACACTGCACACGCAGGAGGAGACGCTGCTCAGACTCCGGCTGGCCAGCCTCAGCCAGCTGCGGAGGCTCAACTCCAGCGAGGCCCGAGCACCCAGCTGAGTTGCCGCTTGGACCCGGAGTCTGGGGGTGTGTGTGGGGGAGGGATAAAGTGGCAGCTGACAGGTCCCCCCTCTCCCACTGCTGCTCCACTACTTCCTTGGTAAGGTTTTTGTGTAACAACCTGACCTGACTCCACAGCTGCCAGCTTCTCCTGGTTCTTTGGGCCAGGCCTAGCCAAGCCCCCTGGTGCCAAGGCTCTGCTTTGGGTGGCCCAAGGTCAGGAGGAAGCGATACCAGCCTCCCAGGCCCTCCTGTGGCCTGTCTGCCCTCTTTGGCATCCCCCAGATAGTGGCTCAGAAGTCTAGAAATATCTACCCCACCCGTCACCCAAGCTTTGCCAGGCCTCCTGGCGGGGGGTGTAGCCTCAACTCTCAAAGACAAGCCAGACTGTGATTAGAGAAGGGCCATCTGGGGAGACTCTTGGAGGGCAAGGGTGAGACGGAATTGGGAAGAACGAACAGGGCCTGAGCTTAGGGTGGGGTGCGGGGAGAAAGGGCAGGCAGTGACACCCAGGAGCCAGGGCCACAGAAGGCTGAGCATTCACTTTAATTATCTTTAATATTGTTTAAAAATTAGCACAGAAATCCATTCCAGGTAGCCTCACCTCCCCACCTGTTGTGACATTTGTCCAGATGTCACCCCCCCTCCCCAAGGAAGTGGTTCATCCCTGGGGAGCAAGGCCTGAGAAAGAAATCCCCGACCTTCCTACTGCCTGCCCCACTGAGACAGGGCAGGCAGGGACCACAGTGGCCGAGTGTGGGGGCGGAGGGCTGGGATGCCAAGTGGTCTGGCCTCCAGCCACCCACCCCCAGGTCTGTTTTTGGTTTAGTCATTAAAAAAATAAAGCAACAATTTCTGGCAGGCACCAGTGCGCTGTCTCCTGTTAAAAACACGGGCACGGGTGGGGGCAGGCTCCTCTTCAGCGGGTTGTGCCTCACAGGATGTCTGCCCGTTTGTCCCGCACGCGGCTACGCGCCTTGGTCCGCGCTTTAAAGGCAGCGGCGTTGTACAGGTGCTGGAAGGGGGGCAGAGAGCCATGAGCTGGGGCGCTGGGAGGGGGGCCTGGGCAGTGGAATGCAGGGGGAGCACAGGCGCCCGAGTGTGCCAACCTTCTCAAACCGGGACAGCTTGCAGGCCTTCAGGGCCGTGGCGTCCAGCACCAGCACGGGGCCCAGGTCAAAGATGTCTCGGAGGAGCTCATTGTTCTGGGGGCAGAGAGGACAGTGAGCCCAGGCCGGTCTGAAGCACCTGAGCGGGGACCCTGCCCTGCCGGCCTCCCCACCTGGAGGTGGTGGTGCATGCCCGACCCCAGCACGTCCTTGAAGGCGGCGTAAACCCGGCGCCGCGCCCAGCTGTCTACGTAGAGCACCTCGAGGCCGAAGCGGACTGTCTCTTCCTCACACTCGCTGCCCTGCAGAGTGGAGGGGCCCACAGAACCAGGCTTTGGCAGCCATGCCTGGGGACACACTCTGGCCAGGACACAGGCGTTCTCACACGCACCTCGACAGAGTGCAGCACGGCCCGGAACGTGCAGCGCTGGCGCCGGCGGTCAGCTTTGGCACGGTGCTTGTTGCTGTCGGTGGCCAGGGTGCGCAGGACGCTGCAGAGGGCGTCCATGTCCTCGTAAAGAAAGTCCTCCTGCGGTGCAGGTGGCAGTGGCCTCGTAAGCCCTGCCGGCTCTCGGCGTGGGGTGGCCCAAGCCGGTCCTTTCACTGAGGAAGTCATTTTCTCCTCTGCCTGACCTCCCCTCCCCCCCGGAATCCCTTCTCGGTCACTGCCTTGGCGTGACAACTTAGACTGCCTTAGAGACAACCCCCCCAACTGCCACCAGCTCAGGGCCCCCAACACAGCCCCCAGCACCTCCATCTATACTGGGGCTACTTCCATGTACAATGACCCAAGGCTGCCCTGTTTCCTGGGGCACCCCCTGCATCCAGCCTGGGATGGGCACGTGGGGTCAGCAGGCACCGCCCCCTCACACCTCAAGGTCCCGGGCGAGCTCAAAAAGCAGCGCGATGGTCTCGCCGGCAGCAATCCGCAGGTTCACAGTTTCACTGGACAAGAGCTGGGGTAGCCGAGGCAGTTGCCTGGGGAGGGACCACACTGAGCTATGTGTGTGGGCTGGGGACCCCTTCACCATTCCCTTCCCGTCCCCTGTGGCAGTCACCCCTACCTGTCAAGGATGTCGCTGACGTGGGTGCTGGGGCAGATGGTGAGCAGCAATGCCCAGGCTTTCAGGGCAGCGCAGAACAGGCCATGCAGGCTGGCAGGCGCTACGGAGCCGTCCACGGCGCAGGACTGGCTGAAAATGCCTTCCAAGCAGGTGAGGCAGAAGAGCAGGTCCTAGGGGCACAGGGAGGCAGGGGAGGGGCTCAGGGGCAGAGCTAGGGCCTAGGTGCTGTATTACCTATGCCCAAAGGCCACTTACCTGGACATCAGCAGCAGCCACGTAGCAGCCCAAGCCCAGAGCGGAAGCACACTGTTGGGAGGACAAAGCCAGGCCACAGTCAGAGGCTGAGCCTTGGTTCCCAGCCATGCGGGCTGACCGTCAGAGCAAGGGAGCCTGGAGGCCGTGGAACCCACCTCCCTGCTTAGGGACTGGGACAGGGAAGGGCAGCACAGAGCACGGAGCACTCACCTGGAGCCGGGCAGCAGGGCTGGCTGTGCTATCACTGAGCACAGAGACCAGGAGGGGCTGCAGGCCATGGAACAGCTCCTCACCCTTGGGGCCAGGGCCCAGCTGCACGCAGAGCAGGCCCAGCACGGCGGCGGCCAGGGCCTGCTCCTCGCTCTTCCCTGTAGGGATGCTTTCCAGTCAGCCAACACGCAAGGGCCAGCCGCCGGCCATTGCAGGTCCCCCACGTGTCCCACAGCCAACCTTTCTTGAGGCACTTTTCCAAGGCATCGGCCAGCGTAAGGCTGCGCTCCAACAGGAAGTCGGGGAGCAGGCGGGATGCCAGGACCAGGCGCAAGTTCTCAAGAGCACCTTGCCGGATCTTGGCACTGGGGGATGAAGAGGAGGGTGTCCTGTGAGCCAGCCTGACCTGGGTCACATCTGGCATGGGCTGAGCAGGGACAGGGGTGCAGGGATTAGCTGGCAGTCAGGGGTACCTCTTATCTGTGAGACAATCCACATACTCCTTCAACTTCTCCTCAAGGTCCTCCTGCTGGCCCTGCTCATCCGCAGCATCCCCTCCTGCAAGGCCAGCTGGTCAGCCCTGCTCCGTGCCCTGGCCCACAGAGCCCCCGCAGAGTCCCTGCCAAACCGCTCTCACCGGGGCTGTCCTCAGCCACGGTGCTGAGAAGGCTGGGGCAGTCACTGGTGGTGCTGCGGGCCTCGCTGGCTGCCTCATCCTCACTGGAGCCTGAGTCAGCTTGGGCACTGCTGCTCCGGGCACCTGGGGGGTGGAACGGGGCACGTGGCCTGCCTCCATTGAGGAGTGACGGCTGGGGGTGCCTCGCCCAGCCTCACGGCCCCACCAGACAGACGCTGCCCCCACCAAGAGACGAGGGAACCAAGGCTGACATGGGAGGCACACGGGCTGATGCAGAGAACGCCGAGCCAGGAAGCATGAGAGAGGGAACAAGGCCTACGTGTCGGAGAGCATGTGGCACAAGGCCCAGCCCAGGAGAACCTGGCAGGCTCGGTGAACAGAGCCTTCCTGAGACCAGAGCTTTACAGAGGAGACAGAGAGCCAGGTAGAGGCAGAAGGGGCTGCACAGGCCCCACCTAGGCCTGTCGCCCAGGCTGAAGTGGGAGCATAGCCAGGCAGATCCTGGGGTAGCTCAGCTGCCACCCAGATTATGCCTCCAAACAGCCAGGGTAAGAATCAGAGACTTAGATCACAGAGTCAGACAGACCCAGGGTTCCTATTCCAGCTGCACACATCTTCACAGGGGGACACGCAGCTAGGTGTCTAGCCTTCCAAGCCTTGGTTTCTCTGTAAAACAGAGAGAGCACCTCTTTGGGTAGGACAAGTGAACAGTGACTAAATCCAAGACTAGTTATGGCTCTTCTGTGGAACGACAAGGTCACCAGGTCACCCGTCCGACCGTCCTGGGGGCAGAGGCCTAGTTCCCAGTGGATGGGGGTGGATGCCCTAGGCCTCAAGCCTACTGTCTTCTGAGCTCCCCTCGGTCCATCCCAGGCCTTCAACCCTGAGTGGAAGAGCACAAAGCTTCCTCCTGCCCCCGGGGAGTGGCCCCGACTGCCCTGGAAATCCACAAACATGGGCTAGTGTCAGGCTCAGCAGAACTGAATACTGCTGTGCGTGGCTTCTGCTTTGGCCAGGGCAGCTTCCACAGCTGAGCCCAAAATGGCTTCTGGTCACCAGGCTGGTCCCATCTCTCAGGAACTACCTGCTCCATGTGCCTGCCGGACAAAGTTCAGCACCCACACAGGTCTCCACTCATCTCTTTTCTCACTGTTCTTCCAGCCAAGGCAGCCCAGCCTCCCCTCATTTGTCCATGTGCCACGATCCCTCCAGGTGCCAGGCGTTTGCACAACTTATTCACCCCCCATGGTTCTCTTTTCTCCACCTTCTCCCGACCCACCCAGAAGCCCCAACCTTGAGGCTTCCTTGGTTCCCAAGTCTGGAGCTGACACCATTCTGAGAACTTTGCCCCCACAACTAGTCCTTCTGGACTATCACTACCCTCTTAGATGTCCCCCTACCCAAACCCCATTAGGGCGGTGGCCAGATCTCAGCTGTATCTAGCAGGCCCCCATCCCTGCAAAGTAAACATGTGTGTTTACTACAGCAAGACACTGGTGTACCGTGATAAGAGTCTCAGGGCTGTCTCCGGGCTGTCTCAGGCTCCAGGGCTCCCGTCCACCCTCCGGGGCCAGAGCCACCAAGGCGGATATCCTGTAGGTTCCCTGTCGCCCTCTCCCTTCAGTTCTCCCCCAGGCCTCCCAACAACCTCCCAGTCCAGTCCGAGAAAGAATCGGGGAGGGGGCGAGCTTCCTACTCTGTCCTAGGGGTTTATCTGCCAAGACAGACAACTGGGGCGAAGGAGTCTTGGGGAAACCAAATCCGGGACGTGCCCACCGCGTTAGGGTCAGGAGCGCAGGCTCCAGACCCGCGAGCAGAGAGCATGCTTAAGTTGTGCGCACACGTGGCCGCTGTCTGCTGGGGCACGTGCCGGCTGCAGGGTAGTTGCGGGAAGCGGCGCCAAGCTGATCCAGGCAGGAGCTCCCACCCAGGACCCTCAGGGACACCGATGGGGAGCCACGTAAAGTCCTTCACTCGCCGCTCAGCAGTTGCCCCGTGTCCACACTTACCGCCTCTGCGGCGCTGGCTACCCTTGCGGGGCGCGCTGCCCTTATGAGCGCGGGGCATACCGGGAATCGGTCGCGAGGGGGCGCAGGGTCAGGGACCCGGCGGGCTGGGGCTCCAGACCAGCGAAACGCTGGCTGGTGCGCTGAGCTGAGACTTGGGCAGGCGACGGGAGCCACACGCCGCGCGCACCACCATCTTCGCTAGGTGCCCGCCCTGCCAAACCGGTCAAAGCTCCCCGCCCCGCTAGACAGGTTGCCGGGAAGGCGAGTTCCTGGCCACTCGGTTCAGACTCACAGCCACGCGGCCGGAACTACTATTCCCAGGGGGCTGCGCGCGCACATTATCGGTGGGCGCAGGGCACCTCGGGAGTTGTAGTCTACGCCCGTGCCCGTAAGCCCACGACACTCTAGCTGAACTTCGCACCCACAATGCTGTGTGTCCTCCCCAACCCCTACGGCATGCATACACACACGACTGTTAACTCCGAAGCTGAGCCGACCAGGACCCACATCTCTGGGCACTGGCAGCTGGACACTCGCTACTGGATGAACAAGGGGCTTGCAATGACATGATGAACAGCCAAATCTCAGGCAGTGAAAGAAAAATTGACTTTATGATGAAAGCAAAGTACAGACAACAGTTTAAGCGTGTACAGACCTTAGCCAAGATCCTGAGCCCACCTGCCCTGGGACAGGTCTCCTTCTATCTCTCCGTGGACCCAGTGACGTGTAGGAGCAGAGCCCTGCGTTGGCAACCCTAACCATCTGGAACCTTGTCTCTCTCTCCCTGGGACTGCTTCCTTTTTTAGGAGGGGTCAGGTGATCTCAGAGAGCCTCTGGGTTTAAACGTGTAAATGTCCCCTTCTGACCTCTTCCACTCCCCGGGGACCCGTGGGAAGCAGGGTGTGTGGATGGGAGGACTGGCTAAGCTGAAGAGAACAGAGTGGGATAGAACCCTCAAGGACTGGGAAAGGCATCAGGGACCAGAGGGTGGCAGCAGGCATCCTGGCTTCATGCTGTTTCTTCAGGCCCAGGCTTAGGCCTGGGCTCCTGACAGGTGGGGCCTGCCCAGCCCCAGTAGCACTGGCAGCGGAAAGACTCCCAAGGTCCAAGGCTGCCATCTGGCTGCAGGTGTAGAAAGGCTTCCAGCTGTCCTGGATCTCGCCGGACACAGCGCCCATGGCCATGGCACGACTGGTGACTGCAGGCTATGGCTGCCCTGGTCACATTAATCACATAGGGGCCCAGGGTGCCCACCAGGTAGTCACGAAGATGCCAGCACTTCTCCTGAGGAAAAGGGAGGGATGTATCAGTGTGCTTGCTCCATGGCCCTGACGTGGTCACTCCCCTACCCTGGGACACCCACCATGGGCTGTGTGGCAGGCCGTAATCACCTCAGAGCTGGAGATGCTCAGGTCTCCCCAGAGCACCACGCCGGCGGCCCCCAGTGCTGCGCTAACGCCGATGGTCTGCACGAGGTCATCCTGGAGGCAGAGAGCTGCTTAGCCAGGGCTGAGCTGGCCAGATCCATCTGGGCCTATCTCTACCTTCCAGAAACTTCCCTGGCTCATTGCCACGACCTGATTTCACCTCTACAGGAAGGCCCCATGGCACTGAGCCCGAGTGGCTCCTCAGGCCCTCCACTCAGAGGACGCCCTCCCTGGGATTGGGGTGCCAAAGGCCAAGCCTCGCCTTCCCCAAGATCTTCCAGGGTTCCAGCGCAGAGCTGCACCGTGTCAGATGCTCCAGGATAGGGCTGTCTCCCCTCAGAAATAGAGGAGGGCCTCCCTGTCAGGTCCCATGGGCAAGGTTGTCCCTTCAGACCTTCCTAGGCCAGGGCCATGCCTCCCCACTGGACATCAGCTTTCCCTCACCTGGGACAGGAATCTGCCAGAGCTCTGGTACGTGAGACGGGCATAAGCCAGGACAGGCGGGGGGTGTGGGTGCCCGGCACGGGCCACTCGGAAGGCCTCCTCCAGGCGGTGTTGGACAAATGCCTGTCGGTGAGCAGACGGCAGCCTGGGCGGGAGGTAGATACTGGGGAAGAGGGCACTGGAGGCAGCCCAGAGCCAGTGCAGCTGGGTGTTGTGGGCACGGGTGGCCGCATGGCACTGGCCTGTGTAATTGGAACCCACACCATGCCAGCCATTGCCACAGGCTGGGAAGCGGTAGAAACCCCAGAGCCCATGGGGCCGCAGTGCCCGGCCTAGCCGCAGAGTGCCCTCCATCAGGGCACGGGCTGCTTGTTCAAAGCCAGTTCGGGCCTTGCGGAGCTGCTCCTGGGGGTCCAGGTCGGGGAACACCCGCTGTGCCCAAGCCCACGAGGCATCCTGATAGGCTCGGTGGCGGCCCCAGTTCCCAGCCCAGAGTGGGCACCATTCTTCCCAGTCCAGCACTGCCAAGCCAGTGAAGCCAGTTTCCAGGCTACGGTGGATCTGATAAAGAGCCCGTGCCAGGTGGTGGTCAAGGGGCACCGCTTGAGGGATGCCTCCATTGTGAGCTGTGCCCCTGTGCCCAAAGTACGGATAGAAGCCCAGCTGGTTTTTGTAGAAGATGGTGATGTTCTGGCCATGGAAACGCTGGGCACGGTTGGCTGTGATGCCCAGGGCCTCCAGTGGCAGGTGCACGCCGAAGCGGGCTCTACAGCGTGCTGAGGGCACGTTCCACAGCACGGAGAAGGGGCAGTCGGGGGCCTGCAGTAGGGGGTGGCCACACCCCAGGCACAGGGCCACCCCTAGCACCAGGGCCGCGCCTAGCTGCATGGTCACGCCCCAGGAATGGAAACCTGCAGGAAAGAGGGTGTGAGCTTAGAGACCAGGGCCATACCTTCCACATAGCAGGGAAAGCTGGGAAAAGTTCCCCAGCTCCTGCCCACAAGGGGGTGGGGAAAGCATGGTCCCCAGGGGTCCCATAGTCCTCTCAGAGCAGCCACACCCTAAGCTGGCCTAGGCAGCTCCCCCCCTTATCTTTCAGCTTTGACACCTCCCCCACCCACAGCTTCTGCAAGTCCCCTTCTTTCCTCTGCCCATCTTCTTTCCTACCCCAAATACTCAGCCCCCTCCCTGCCTCCTCAACACTCAGGTCTCGGCTGTGACGTCCCCTCCCTTGGGAGGCCTCTGGGATCTCTAGGCAGAGGGCGCTGGGGCTCCCAGTCCTGGCATGGACCTGCCAAGGCATTCCCATCCATCACCCTCTCTACCTATCCCCCGGGTCAGTGTCATGTCTGTCTGTCTCGTTTGTTCCTCAATGCTTGTGCCCAGTCCAGGGCCTGATGCACAGAGGAGGTACTCAGCAAATGGTGGGTGTCAGTAGTGAGCAAATGTGGAAGAGAACAGACACCCTTTCTCCTGGGCCTGGCAGAGTGATTAGGACAAAGGGCAGGTGTCCTGCCATCCAGGCCCCAGAGCCAAGGTAGATTGGGGGTTCCTGCAAGGACAGGGGACCTCGCACAAGGCTAGGAGGCAAGGGGGGGCAGTCAGCAAATAAACTGTCATAGCCACACCCAGCAGAAGCCTTTATTCAGCCGCACAGACAGCTCAGAGCCACAGCCCAGGAGGTAGCCGTCGCCCAGTCCCACTGGCACTTGGGAGACCTGGCTGAGCTAGAGCTGCGCCCCGGGGCCAGGGGCTGAGGTACGGCCAGTGGGCTGAGGCTGGGACTGTCTTGGGGAGTCTACTGAACCAGAACAACAGTGCCTTGTCCTAGACGGCCCTCAGATATCCTTCTGCATCCAAAATATGGGCCGTCCTCTCAGGTCATGGTACTGTGTCTCCAGCAGGCTTTGTGGGGGGGGGCGTGAGGTGGTCAAGGGCTTAGGCAGCGGAGGGGGTGGTGGCAATGATGGCACTTTGGGGGCTCTTGAGGCAGCTTGGGCAGTCTGGCTAGGGGTCTTGGAGGGTGACCACGGGGAAGGGGCCCTAGGGAAGGCACTGAGCAGAGTGGCGGGCAGCCGTTGGCTGGTGAAGACCAGGCCCTGGACAGGCTCACCCAGCCGGTAGCCAAGGTGGGCATAGAAGTGCAGCTGGTCATGGGTGGTGAGGTGTAACTGGCGGAAGCCCCGGGCCTGAGCAAAGACCTCGAGGCCCTCCATGAGGCAGCGGCCAAAGCCACGGCCCCTCAGGGCCTGGGCCACCACCACAGTCTCCACCAGGAGGCTCTGGGGCCGGTCTAGCACCCGTGATAGGCGGGCATGTCCCACCACAATGGGAGCCTTCCCTGGCACAGGGTGGGGACTCAGCAGCATGAGGCAGAGGGGGAAGTTGTCTGAGGACTGGCCCAAGGAGTGCAAGCGGGAGGCGTGGCTGCGGGGCCACTGCTCATTGATGAGGTCGGCACAGGCATCCAGGAGCTCAGGTCGGCGGTGCACAGGCTCCAGGGTCAGCTCAGCCAGGCTGGGGGTGGGGGTCTCCTCTGGCTGGAGTGCGGGATCCAAGGTCAGCTCAGTCGAGCCACGACTGAGGGTCATCTCTGGATGGCATGCAGGACCCGGGGTCAGCTCAGCTAGCCTGGGGCTCAGGGTCAGCTCTGGCTGGTGTGCAGGATCCTGGGTCAGCTTGGCCAGGTTGGAGCTCAGGGTCAGCTCTAGCTGGCAGGCAGGATCCAGAGTGAGCTCAGCTGGGCCGGTACTCAGGATCACCTCCATCCAGTGGGTTCAGGGTGTCCTCCCCCACAATGGATGGACTCTGAGGGCTAAAGGCTGGGGCAGAACCCAAAAGCTCTGGCCCCAGCCTGCTCTGGCCACAGATGTGTCCTCCCCAGGACAGGTGACCCAGTCACACACCATCACAGCTGGATGGCCATCACAGAACGTGCAAACCGGACACAATGATCCCTGCTTAAACCCGACCGAGCCTCCGTTTGGAGGCAGCACAGCTGTTCCCAGGAGTTCCTCTGTCCCTCCCGTTTCTAAATTCCAGGTGATCCTTTTTAACCACGTGGACCATGCAACCACTTAAATGATCCAGCGGCACCACTCACTTACTTAACAGGCTGTTTTGACCTCCCTGGACCATCTTCCCTGCCTGGGACACACAGCCCATGGGCCCCTCACTACAGCACTTTTTTTTAGTGCTTACAATAACAAATTTATGATCTTAATAGTTCGGGAGGACAGTAATCTGAAATGAGTCTCACTGGGCTGAAATCAAGCTTTTGCAGGGCTGGTCCTTCAGGGGGCTCTAGGTAAAAACCCACTTCCTTGCCTTTTCTTCAGCTTCTAGAAACCACCTGTTTTCTTTGGCTCGTGGGCCCCTCTCCCTCTTCAAAGCCAGTAATGGCATCACTCCAACCTCTGTTTCCATCATCACACCTCCCCGCCTCTCAGGACATTTAGCCAATTGGGCACGGACCCAGTTGTCCCTTCCGACAGAGCCCCAGCAGCACTAACACAGCAGTGCCAGTCCTGCAAGCCTGGTTCCCCCCTGGCCTGAGTTTCATAGCCACCACAGATAAGGACCACAGCTTCCTTCCTGCATCCACAAAGGATCCAACGGCCACCAGGTTGGGGGCCCAGACCTCCTGCACTCAAACCCCATTGTTTGCCCATGCTGCTCCAAGCCCTGCAGGCAGGAGGGCCTGTTCTGGGGAAATTTCTGGCAGTGGGGGGTGGGGGAGGCGCTGAGCCACACCCTTCTACTCACCTTCTCACCGGAGGGAGCGTCCTAGCTCCCCTTCCCCACCTCCCCAAGAAGGATCCCAGAACTTGAGGCCAATTTCACGCTGGTCAGTAGCAGGCAGCCCCCTCCCCTCACGCCACATTCCATTTAGAAGGCTATAAGCCCCTCACCTGCAATCTGCCACCTCTGCAGCAGCCGCACCCCTCGCCCAGGAGAGAGGAAGCCCCAGGTTCTGCCTCGAGGTCAGAAACCCCAGGCTTCCCTGAGGGTTTAACCCCTTCAGTACCGACCCAACCCACTGTGGGCGGGGTTCCTGGGTTGTCAGAGACAGGCGACACTGTTCCTCTTGAGCCTCGGTTTCCCCCTCCCTCCTAGTGGGTCATAAACCGTGGACTTTTGGGGGTAGGGGGCTTTGGGAACTTGACTCTGGGTGAGTGTATCTCGGCTTGCTCTGGGAGGGAACCACAGACACAGGGAGAGCATCTGGGGCGGACAGAGCACGGGGGACAAGGAGGACTGACACGGCGCGCTTGGGGAGAGGGCGGTACTGACATGTTGAAGCCCGGCTCCAGGATGCTCGGGGTGCAGGCTCCGCGCAGATCCGAATCTCGCTCCCTCTGGCTCGGAGTCCTCCGTCAGTCTGCGCTGCCCCCTAGCGGTGCGGCGGACGCACTGAAGCCTCCGCGACACCCGACGCACCGCTCGGTCAGTCTCCCAGGGAGGCCAGGCCCCGCCCCGCGGCCCGCGCGACAGAACACAAACCCGACGCAAGCTCCGCCTCCGCCTTGGCCCCACCTCTGCCCCGCTCGCCGGTGCTGAGCCCGGCCCAGTTCCTTGTGCGTCACAGCTCGGACTCTGAGTCGTCTCTGCGTCTCGTTGGCTCCGCCCCTTCCCGTACAGGCCCGGTACCCGGTTCCCTGCGTCACCGCTTAGGTCCCGCCTCCGTGCGGCTCACCCAGCCCCTGCCCGCTCAGCGTGCTACAGCCTGGGCCGGGCGCAGGCCCTTTCTCCAGCTGGCTCGGTTTCCGCCTCGCCCTGAGCCGGGACTGATCTCGCCCCCGCGCCGCTTTGTCTCAGCTCCCGCTGGCCTTCCCCCGTTGCCAAGCGTGGAAAAGGCCAGGTGGAGCTTCCTCCTGAGCTTTGGGCCCCACCCTGGGAAGCAGCCGCCCTCGGACGGACGTCACATTTGAGAGAGAGGAGTCTTTCCTGTGCCCTCTGGATCCCGGAGCTTGCACGTTTTAGGCGCTCAATAAACAGCTCTTCGAAGTAAGAATCATGTCTGCTTTATTTACAGGGCTGGTGCCTCAGAGCGGATTCAGGTTGCCTGCAGGACTGGTTACCATCAACACAGTAGGAGCCAAAGGGCTCTACCTTACAGCCAGACAGGCTGGGTTCGAGTCTCGCTTCTCCATTGTCTGGCTGTGCAACTATTGGCAAAGGGCTTTCCCTCTCTGTGTTGCTCAGTGTCCTCATAGCGTCGTGTTGGGACCGAATGAGTTAGCCTACTTAAAATGCTTACTTAGCACAGGACTTGGTGAAGAGGGGGTGCTCAGAGAATGTCAGTTCTTGTGAGTGCTGCAGTTTAGAGACTGACTCAGTGTCACTGGGGGTGATGCTTTTGACCCTGCTGGGTGGGTGACAGAGACTCGAACTCCTTATGCAACTACCCCTGTCTGTAACCACGCGTGCATATGCAGGCACACGCTCCCTGACAGCGGCTGAGTGTACTGCAGACTGTGACCGTGACTTGTACAGCTGTGCTTACACTTGAGAAAGCCTTGGTCAGGCCCGGAGTGCACTGGGTGGTGCTCAGTGTGTGCATCCTGGTGTGTGGCCAGTCACCATGTGCCCTGCTGCTCACACCTTGCTCCCCTCCAGCCAGGGTAGCAGTGACACTGGAACTCCACTGCCATCTGTTCCCTATCCTCAAGTGACAGGGCACCTCGTAGGGTCAGGGGCCCACCACCAGGCATGAGTTCAATGGAGAAGCTGGTGGGGTTGAGGATGAGGAGGGCCTCAGGATGGCTGGGGTGCCGGGCACAGCGGCCGTGGCCTGAGCACAGGGCTTGACTGCAGAGACGCGCCCCACTGGTCACATTCAGGATGAAGGGCCCCAGTGTGGTGTCCACATACTCCTTGATGGCCTGGCATGACTCCTGGGGAGGATGGGGAGCGTCAGAGACACCATGGCCATGCATGGGCCCACCCAGCGCATTGAGGCCCTCACCTGCTGGCTGGCCAGGACTGCAGAGGCAGAAAGGATGGGCCAGGGTCTCCCCAGTCGACCTCTGCCCCACCCCCCACCCTGGGCCTGAGCTCACCTTGGTTTTTGTGTTCTCCCAGCTCACCCAGAGCACCACTCCTGCTGTTCCCTGGGCTGCACTCTCCCCCAGGCTGTGCTCCAGCTCGTCCTGGGGAAAGGGACAGCAGTGCTCCGTGGTTTCTCCCGCCCTCCACACAGCTGATTGCTATAACACCATTGGATGAGATCAATAACCCATAATTCCCGCTTGGGGCAGCTCTGGCCTTGGTGTCCAGAGGCCAGCCTATCCCCACTCCAGCCTGTGTGTACCACGCAGCTGGGTACTGCATCCTTCTGGCAGATGCTGACTAGTCTGTGCCTAGTACAGGCCTTGGCACACAATGGGTGTTCACAGAACGAGTGGGTGAGAGTGCCAGGAGGCTGTGTGGCATCAGCTGCTAGAACTAATGCCTAGCAAGGTGGGCTACAAAGTGGGCAGGGTCGCAGAAGGAGACTCACCAGTGGCAGAAAGCGGTTCGTCATGTCATAGAAGATCTGGACGTAGGGCAGCACCGGCAGACTGGGGTCCCCGGCGCCCACAGCCACACGGAACGCCTCGCCCACTCGGTGCCGCACATACGTCTGTGCCTTCCCTGTGCCCTCCAGCGCCGCAGGAATGTAGATGCTGGGGTAGAGGGCACGGCTCTGGCCCCACAGCCACCCCAGCTGGTCGTTCTGGGCGCGGACCCCCAGCGGGCACTCGCCTGTGTAGTTGGGGCTTAGGAAATCGTAGTTGTAGCAGTCGGGGAAGCCATAGAAGCCCCAGAGGCCACGAGGCCGCAGCGCCTGCCCCAGTTTGAGGGTGCCCACCATCCAGGCCTGCGCAGCCCTCTGGAACTGGTCCTGGGCTGCCGCCTCCACCCAAGGGGCTGGCCAGTCAGGGTGCTGCCCCTGTACCAGTTCCCGTGAGCGCTGTCGGTAAATGTCCTTGGCGTCCCAGTTGAAGCTCCAACGTGGGCGCCAGGCCTCCCAGTCAATGATGGCTAGCCCTGAGAAGTCGGACGCAGGCATGGCGGCCAGGATGTCCTGGTACGTGCGGGCCAGGTGAGCATCCAGGCTGGCGTTCTGGGGCAGGCCGCCGAACACCGGCTCCCCAGCAGACGTGTAGTAGGGGTAGGTGCCCAGCTGGGAGCTGTAGAAAATGGTCACGTCCGGGCCGAGGAAGGTCTGTCCAGGGTTGGCCACCACGTCAAAGACACTGACGTCCACATCCACGCCGTGTGTCTCCAGGCACCACTGGGTGTTTGCATTCCAGACGGTGGTGAAGGGCTGGTTGGGTACCACAGGGCCCCTGGTGCCTCGGGCCGTGCCGAGCAAGGTCAGGAAGAGAGCGCAGGTGGGGAGAAGGTGGCCTGCCATGGCACAGGGAAGGTCTGGGGAAACCTGGCCAGGGGAGGCAGGGCTCAGTGCGGACCTTGAACCCTCTGACCCCTGCTCATTAATCCACCCCTGCTCTGGCTGCAGGCAAACACTGCCTGGCAGGGCTCAGGGAGGTCAGGGGGCGAAGGAGCGGCATGGAAGGGAGCACTATCCCTGGAGGGCACATCGGGGGTGCTTCTTGGGCTAGGCCTTTGCCCTGTCTCCCACCGGCCTTGCCTTGGCCTGGGCTCACCCACCCACCCACTTTCCCAAGGGCCACAGAAGCCATGGCATCTGTTTTGAGAGGAGTGGCAGAGAGGCCCTGGCCTCCAGGCTGATCTGGCTGATAAGGGGCCTTTCCTGGCTCTTCTCCCAGGAATCCTGCCAGCCACTGGAGGAGGGGATGCTCAGTGACCAAGGACAAGTCAGCCCAGCCCTCCTGTACACCCGCCAGTCTGACCACTTGTTCCTGCTGACCTCAGGGCTGCAGAGCCTTACCCTCCAAACTCCCTGACCCCAGGGTGAGAGCCTGGGCAGGGCTCAGCAAGATTCTTTGTTCCTCAACTCTGGCCCCAGCTGCACCAGTTTCTTGGAGGAAGAAGCTGCTGCCGGTAAGTCAGAGCTTTTTTTTGTAGGGGGTCACCCCACCCAGTCTGGGGGCGGGCTGAGGGTTGGGCCCTGCGCTGGAGGGCTGGGCCAGGCATCAGAGCCACCTCCACACCCCCAGCAAAGGGCGCTTGGTAGGGGGTGGGGCCTGGGCCGGAAGTGACCCCTCCCACCCTTGAGCACTGAGGCAGGGCTCTGTGGCTTTACTTGGGGTGGGGTGGGGGGGCTGTCTGGGTGGCAGCCTGCTGGGCTGGCCTGTCTGTGGTACTGAAATCTGGGTGTCTCGGGACTGACACCTAGGGAGTGCGCCTGCCCCACTTGGCTGCACTATGACCTTTGGGGGCCCTGGGCATTTTTGCCTTTGTGGGTGGGACTCTTCCTCGGAAAAATATATTTTTTTAATTGTACTTGTTGATTTTAGAGAGAGAGGAAAGGAGAGAGAAAGAGAAACATTGATTTGTTGTTCCACTTATTTAGGCATTCATTGATTGATTCTTGTCTGTGCCCTGACTGGGGATTGAATCAAAAATATTTTTAAATATATTTTACGACTATGTTGGCATAAAAACAAATAAAATCCAGGCTGAACCCATTACACATTCATCATTTATATATTTTTTATTCTATTAAGTGATTCAAACGAGGACTGTCGTGGGCCTCAAAAGTCCTGTAGCCCTGTCCCCTCTGCCTACTGGGTGTCACCCCGCTTTGGGGCCCCGAGTGTGGGAGGTGCTGTGTCCTTAAGTCAGGGCTGTGCTGTCCCCTCGGTCCACTTGCTAGGTCAGTGATTGTGACCATGAAGCCGCACAAACCCCCTGGAGTGCGTCTGTGCGCACAGGGAGGCCCTAGGGTCTGGTGACTGTGAGACCGTCAGTGTGACCACGGATGGGGCCCAGCGCAGGGTGTCCATGACTACATGCTTATTCACTCCTTCCTGGTTGCACTTGTTTGCTGATTCAGAACCCAACAGTTGAGACCTGCCAGGTGCTGGGCCCAGGCCTGCCCGCCAGGGCAGGCTGGAAGCCATCAGATCCCTGGCGCAGGTTAAACTGCTGCCTGGCTGGCTCTCCAGCCCAGCCTGAGCCGGAGCCAGTGAGCCTCCAGCACGGTGGTCATCAGGGCAGTGGCACAGCTGGTTGCCATGTGGGTTTGGTCCTCCCTCCAGGATGGCTGTGATGGAGAAGCTGGCAGGGCTGAAGGAGAGAAGGGTCCAGGGTGCTGGGTGCTATGGGTGCATCAGCTGCAAGCTGAGCACAGGATCTGGCCACAGAGGTGGTGGCTGCTGAGTCTCTTCAGAAAGCAGGGTCCCAGAGTGCTTTCGGGGCTCAAGGCAGCCCTGGACCCCCTCTCCCTGAGGCTCCTTGCTATCTCCTGGTGCCCCCAGAGACCTAGTGCTGCAACTGGCACAACCCAGCCAACCAGCAGGCCGGTGTCCTCTAGCTGGCCTCAGTCCGAGGGAGATGCTCTAATGGCCAACCAACAGGAAGCAGCCGGGGAGCCTGAGGCCCCCCCCACCCCAGGGCCCCAGCCACAGGCCAGCTTCTGCGGGCTGGTCTGGTGGGATGGGTCCGAGTGGTGTGTGAGGAACAGAGTGAAGAAATAAAATGAAGTCACTGTAGTCAAACAGTTAAATGACTGAAATCCAGCAGGTTGAGGCACGAGGAGAGATGTTTTAACTGGCCTAGCAACCTAAGCTCTTGAGCTTCCCAGTCCTGCACCAACTGCCGGACATGCCTCAGACCCCACACAACCCTCTGACCGCCCCCGAACGGCTCACACATCCAGAACAACAGGAGGGACCTGGCCCCTTGATGTCCCCCATCCAGACCACACATCTGACCAACCATCTCGGGCCAGGGCAGAGGCTAAAAATACAGAACTGATCCTTCTCAGGAACATCCTTTCTCAGCTGTTGACAGGTCAGTCCAGCTTCGTGGTCCAGCCCTTCCTGTTCTCTCCGGTCATGTGTACCTCAGGACGCTGAGTCACCTCGGTCCCCATCCCCCGCCTGCTCCTGCCCCACAGCCACCCACGGGACAGCTCTGTCTCAAGGTGCACTGTCTCCAAGGCTGCCTTCCAGGTCCCCCTGGAGAAGTGATGGGAAGTGATCACAGGTTTTGTATCAGAGAGGTCCCAGCTGTGTAAAGAGGGTCACACACGTGGGGTTCACAGCTTTGCTCGCACACAGGGGTTACATGTATGCAGAGGTCCCGACTAGACTAGGTGGGACAGGCCTCAGCTGTGCGGTGAGGTCACAGGTGTGCCTCGACTGCCTGTATGCGGGGAGGTTACAGATGGCGAGTGGGACAGCTCACAGCCGCACTCCCTCCCGTGGTTCCAACCTCTCCCCGGCCTACGGACCGACACCAGAATCTTCTCTCCAGCAGGCCCCTCCCCACCACAAGCACAGCCACCAGCCACGACCAGGGAACTCTTTCCGCACCGGCACCCTTCTCCACCAGGTGACCTGACATCACCCTCCCAGTGCTGCCACAGCCCCTTCTCTCCACCCTCTGCCATCAGCAGCCAGAGGGACGAGAGATGGGTGTACAGCCCAAGTAGACCTTGATTCCCTGGGCCTTGCTTCTGCTCCCCGAACCTTGCTATCCCCTCACCTGCATGCTCCTCTGCAGAGCGCTCTCCACGGTCCAGCACCTGGCTGGGTCCTTGCGCCCACTGGGCATTTCCCCCCACACTGCCATCCCCACAGATGGGAACCGGGGCCACTGTAGGTGTGGCTCAAGGATGTGTCCCTGGCAGCTGGCCCAGCACTGGCAGGTGTGTGCTGTTTACCGAACAGCCAGCCAGTTGCTGCCTGTGGGGCCGTCGGCAGACCCTGCTGCAAGCTGCCCCTCCTCGCTGGACGTGGATGCCTGTCCACTCCCAGCCTCGTGCCACGGTCCCAGTGAGTTCAGCCCCCTTCAGCCTTTGCCCCTGCTTTGTCCTTCACATCAAGCCCTGCCCTCAGCCTTCCGAACTCCTGATGGAGATTCCTCCAGACCTCCCGTGTCCTTGTGGCTGGTCTACCCTCCTCACATTGGGCTGCTTCTCGAACCTGTCTCTCCAGAGCCAGTGTGTCTCGAGGGCAGGGCTGAGTCACCTCTAACTAGGACAGGGGTGCCCAGGTGCTCGTGGGGTGGCGGAGGGGTGGGGCAGGGCTGTCTCTTCCTTCCTCTGGGACAGCTGGGGACCAGCCACATTCTCCTGTGGGCAGGACAGGACCCACTGTGGAGGGTGCCTCCCTCTTGTGCCATCAAGTGTCTATGGTGGGACGGGAACAGAACCTCAGCATTCGGATCCCAACCCCTGTGGCCTTCTCCGACCATATCCATGGAGGACTGTGACCCAGAAGGGGAGAGGTGTGTGTGGCCAGAGTCCACCGTCCTTGAGAGCTGGGAGTGGAAGAGATGCCCTGGCCTGTGGGGACAGCAGGCAGAGGTGGTCTGGCTGCCTGCCCGGCCAGGGAAGATCAAACACCCACTTCCCCCTTTCTCCCTGGGTGGGCAAGGCGAGGCGGCTGGCACTGGCCCAGGTGGGGATACAGGGGCCAGCAGAAGCAGCACGGCGAGTCCCGTCCCTCACAGAAGGTTGGGCTCAATTGCATTCCAATCCATATGGAGAACACAAGGTCCTTGGCATTGGGCTAGCACGTTGTCCTCCACTCCCAGCGGCTGCTGCTTCAGCAGGCCAGCGGCAGATTGGGCAGCTCCAGGCCCCTGGATCCCAGTGAACACAGCTACACACAAGAAGTCCCCAGCAGAGGCTTTCATAGGGACAGAGCTGGGCTCGAACCTCATGGAAAACTCTGGAATCACTCTCATGTGCCCAGGCCCAAGTGCAGACAGTCCAAGCACAGAAGTAGTTGTTTTGTATTTAATTTACAAAAGAGACCCCAAAATAATAATAATAATAATAATAATAACAATAAACTATTCTGGGGCAGGGGAGTAGGGTCAGGTCCTCCCCCGCCATACCCCTCTTCCTCTCTGGCACGGAGAGGCGGGGCTTCTCAGGGGACTGCCCCCCCCCCCCTTAGAACAGGGGGGTGAGAGCTGGTATGGACGCCCTACTGGGCACCCCAGGGGCTCTGCCCCTCTGGACTCATTCGCCCACCCCTTGGAGGCTCCTATATGCCCGGCAGAATGCTTGTGGCAGAGGCCAGCTTGCCTGGAAGCCAGGTGAGAGATCCCTACAAAGTCCAGGTGAGAGCTATGATGGCCAGAGACAGCAAGCCAGCAAGGTGGGAGCCAGGCCAGGCCCCCCCGGCACCTCCGGCTGCCTGCCTACGGTCCCACTGGCACTGCTTGCCGCCCCAGCCCAAGTAGCACTGGCACCGAAAGTGCTTCTGCAGGTGGTCGCGGTCCGCCCAGCTGAGCTCCCCCTCCGGTCGCAGCGGGGGCTCTCCAGGTGCGTGGCTAGACACAAGGTGAAAGCTGCTGGCACTGAGGTGCAGGAAGGTGCTGGAGCTGGGTTCTCGACGCACGCAGCGCCCATGGCCGTGGCACTGGGCCCAGCTGCAGTACTGGGCAGCCCAGGACACATTGACTACGTAGGGGATCAGCAGCCGCGTCAGGTAATCCTTGAGGTACTTGCAGGTCTCCTGGGGGCAGAAGCCAGGAATCAGGGCCAGCTGCTTCAGCCTGGACCCAGGTGGAAACTCTGAGTCCGCAATCCAGTGACTGCACTTTCTTTAACTGACGCACACATGTGTACACGCACACGTGTGTCTGAGCCCTCACTGTCCCTGCTCCTACAGTGACGGGGAAGGGGGGAGTGGCTGCAGCCCAGCAGGGCAGGCCAGGGAGAGGGCCTCATCTTCTCTGTTGGGACCAGGGATATCTTGGGTGGGAGAGAGACAAGGGGCAGACTAGGTCTGCTCACCTTGAGGTTGGCAGCCCAAAGCCCCAACACTCACCCTCTTTCTGCAGACCCAGCAGGCTGGTGGGTCTTACTTACCGTGCTGGTGGTGAACCCGGCATCGCCCCAGAGGATGACGCCGGCAGCGCCCAGGGCAGCACTCTCGCCAATGGTGGAGATGAGGTCCATCTGTGTGGGAAGGGGCCGGTCACCGGGGGCAGTGAGACCACAGGGAAGGAGACAGACAGGGTGGGCAGGTCCCCAGTCTATTCTGACTTGGTGACCACCCTCTGGCCCAGCCCTCTTTCTCGATTCCAGGAAGAGGCTCCATTTCACTTTATCTTAAGTGTTTAAGCCTCTCTGGGCCTGTTTCTCAAGCCATAGGCCCACCGGAGCCCAGGATGTATCCAGTGGACAGACTCCGAAGTCAGAATGCCTAGGATCCACGTCCCTGCTCTGCCCTAGATTTGCTAGCAAGCTTTGGCGAAATTTCTTAGCCTTTGAGCCTTATTTTTTCAATCGGCAAAACGGAGATAATGATGCCACCCTGTCACAGGTTACCAAGGGACAGAGGGGAGGGAACGTAGAGCAGTGAGTACAGAACGGGACAGGAGCCCTCTGGTAAGGACAGCAGCAGCGGTTCTGGAGGAAGAAGGTGGGACCCTGGGAGGCACATACCTCGCTGAGGCCCGTGAGCGTGCGGCTGTAGGTGGGCCGCGTGAAGACGTACACTGGGAGGCTGTGGTTGCCATGGTGGGTTCGAGCCACTCGAAGGGCCTCCTGAACACGGAAGCTAACAAAGTTGCGGCCATGGGCGGTGGAAGCGAGAATCTCATCCAGGTATACTGAGGGGAAGAGGGCCGTGCTCTCAGCCCACAGCCAGGCCAGCTGGTCATTTCGGGAGACCTCCACATCCGGGCAGCGGCCTGTGTAGGTATCCCGGTTCTGCACGTAGTCATGGTTGTAACAGTCAGGGAAGAGGTAGAAGCCCCAGAGGTGCTGAGGCCGAACTGCCTTGACAAAGTGCAGCGTGTCCAGCATGAACTTCCGGGCAGCGAACTCAAACTCGTACTGCGCCTGCTTGATGATGTGGTCTGGCGGCCAATCAGGGTGGCGGCTGGCCACCATCTGGCGTGACGACCTGCGGTACACGTCCTTGTCCTGCCAGTTGCGCACCCACACAGGCCGCCAGTCCTCCCAGTCGATGACCGCCAGCCCTGCAGGCTCCTGTCTACGAATGTAGTGCTCAACGTGCTCCTGCATCATCTTCCGGTGTGCGCATAGGCTGACATTCTGCGGCACGCCGCCATGCACAGGCTTCCCCGAGGAATCGAAGTGTGGATACAGGCCCAGTCGGTCCCGGTAGAAGATGGTGATGTTCTGATTCACGAAACCCTCATTAGGTGAGGCCTTCACATCGAAGGCTTTCTCCTCTCGGTCCAGTGGCACCTTGAGGCGTGGCCCACAGTCTTGTGTGGGCACATCCCACGCTACCACAAAGGGCCGGCCCGTGAAGATGGGTGGCGCTGTGGGCTTGAGCTCTGTGGCCCATGCTGTCAACACCAGGACCAGTGTGCAGGCAGGGCTCAGGCCTGCCCACATGCTGGGGGCTACAGGAAGACGGTGTCACCTGCCTGGCACCAGCTCAGGAACTGAGAGAAGGGTGGAGAGAGCAAATCAGTCTGGAGAATCCTGGAGGTGACAACCCCAAACCTATCCACACTCCCAAAGCCCGTGTTGATGGTGCACTGTGCCCAGGGCTCTTCAGACCCTGGTACATGGCTGTTACAGGTCTGCCACCCGGGAGCGGACAAGACACCCTGGGAACTCACTGCCGGAGCACAGGTCTCTTTCCCAGAGCAGGTGGCCTATAGCTACGAGTGGACCTCTGTTAGGTCCGCGACTCCTCCGAGATTTGGACGAATTGAGTTACAAGTGGCTCGCTGCCTAGAGACACACACCTGCCTGCATGCCATCCAACACACCCACTGTCTCAGAGAGCCCAGAACCCGAGGCCCACTGTGTACCCGGCGAAAAACTCTTGGTCCAGAGAAACGACAGCATTTGCGTTAAGGCAGGGCACAGCTCCCGAAGCGGCTAGCAAGCCGGGGCGCAGCCACCGAGCTGGTATCTGTGTAGCACCCGCCCGGCAGAAGAGGGAGGCTGTCAGGACTTTGTCCCCAGTGCAGACACTCTACCAAGCTTGGTGGAGGCCCCGCGAGGACAAAGGGGCAGCGGACCTCCCACGGCGGCGCCGGCAGACCGGCCCTTCCTTCCACAGCCACCGGGAATGCGCGCGACTGCCGCCAGGGGGGTCGGGGTAGAGCTCCCTCCGCCTGGCCTTTGTGCGGGACCCCGCCCCCGCCCCGCACGTGGGGTCTGAGCCCAGCCCGGTGGGGGTGGGGTCCCTGGACCGCCCCCCTGGGGGTTCGGAACCCAGCCCGTGGGGAGAGAGCCGTCAGGCTTGCACCGCCCGCCCTCACCTCGCGCTGGGTACCGCTGGGACCCGTGCCATAGCCACCGCCATCCCTGGCCCAGCCCAGCCCACTACGGCCGCTCGCCCAAGCACTGCCCCGGCTCGGCGCCTCTGCTGGCTCCGCCCCCGGGCCCCAGGGCCCTTTAAGAATCCAGCGCGGAGGCGGGTCCGGAGCAGGACTTGCGACCGTAGAGGGAAGGTGTGACCCCATTTTCGCGCCGCCAATGCCGTGTTTCGGGTTTCAGAGTTTCCAGAGCCTCCGCCGAGGAACGTGGCCACTCATCTGGGGCCGCAAGGCCTCTTCGATCGCGGATTTCTTCTGGAGTCTCAGCTGCGAGCGCCAGACAGCTCGAGTTTACCCCCCGCAGCCTGCAGCCCCTGGTACATTCCATCCGCGGCGCGGCCAGCCCCTTAAAGGGACAGCCAAAGAAGTAGGATCCGGGAGGGAGTAAAGTAGGTGGTATTCCCCCGCTCAGCCGCGAGGAGGTGCTGTGGACCCCCCCAAGGCTTTGGTTGGACCTGGCTCTGCGCCTCTGAGTGAAGCCCCTAGCCCTCCGGCTCCCTCGGTGTGGAAAGCGGGACGGTAACCAGTACCGATCTCCAGCCTCCTACGACAGTAGACCCCCTACAGGTCGGGGCTCTCCTCCGTCCAGGGTCTGCAGGGGAACCCCGCCCCCTGCTTGACCGGGAACGGGGCAGAGCGCCCGCCTCTTAGCCTTTTCTGGGTTGGTCCGAGGCAGTGGTTGCCTCGGCAACACGAGCTGTTGGTCGCAGCCTGGCCGGCCGACTGGGAGCCGGTAAGGCCAGCCGGCCTTGAGGGTAGGGCACCCCCCCTCCCGCTCCAGGAACAGGCCAACCGGTGGGCTCCTGTCCCCTCCTGCCCAGTCTCGGGGGTGGGGGGTGGGGCTGTGGGATCCCCAAGGCTTCCTTTCAACCCTGAGGAGGCTACCACCCTTGCAGAAGTTCCTGGTGGGACCAGGGAGAATGTCGGCCCCGCCACAGGAGCTTCCCCGGGCCTCAACCCGGAATCCTGAGCCCTCTTTACCCTCTCTGCGAGCCCCTCCCACTGGGGAGGGGGCTTGCAGCTGAGCTGGAGCGAGACTTCCTTGCCTTTCCTAGATTCTCTCCCATTGCGGTGCTCGGCTCGGCAAAGGTCCGGGATCTGTACCACAAGCCGGTCCCCCGGCCCACAAGCAATAGGGGAGAGGCAGAGAGCGCTGCTGCGAGCGCCGATACGGGGGGCACAGACGCGTGGTCTGCGCTGGGCTCACCTGCGTGGGAGTCTGTCGGCCCGTAGGTGGGAGGCCGCCCTGGTTCTCGGGATGAGCCTCTCCAACCCACTGGGCAGCCTGCCGGCGACTTGATAAACCCCATCCCCCTCCCACCCCAGCCCTTTCTCCTCACTTCCTGCTGCCCCTCTGAGGGAGAGGGCCGGGAGTGGCGCGGGGGAGGGAACCGCTCTGACCCTGTTTCCCTACGGTTTGCCCTGCTGGCTGCCCTCCCCACACTTCCTCCAGTAGGCCCAGACCGGGGAGAACTGTGCCAGGTGACAGGAAGGCTGTGGGACTCCACTCAGGTGCCAGCCTCCCCCATGCCGGCAGCTTCCTTAACACTGAATGCTCTTCTTGCCACCTTTCCCTTGGGGTTGAGACCCATCTTGAAATCCAGTAGCCTGTGAATTCAGGGGGTCAGACTGCTTGGGGGTTGCTCAGCTGACTTCCTACAGGCAGGTGATGAAGAAGGGAAGGAGGGTTATCTCGGGGAGGGGCTGGGAGGAATTCCAGCAGCTGAGTCAATTCTTTTCCACTGGGAGCGGAAGTGTCCCAAGGGAAGGAAGTGTCCCAAGTGTGATGATGGAGTGGTAATATTGATGTGTGTGACCATGGGGAGTGGGGGGTGGGGCAGAG
>PVIA01004865.1:0-87724 GCA_004024845.1 Tonatia bakeri | reverse complement strand
TACCACCATCCCCACCCCACCTTTCCCCTACTGGCCCACTTCTCTGATGCCCAGGGCCTTGCTCCTCAGAGGCTGAGGAAAACTGGTGTCTGGGGGAGGTGGGCACAGACCCTGGAGTCTGCCCCGAGGACCAAGGAGGCCAAGACGTGGTATGGGAGGGTGGTGTCCCTGTGCCACTGTGCTGGCCCCACAAGGGACACTGGCTTTGGAAGCTGCAAGGGCAGGGGCCCCTGGGGAAACAAAGGCCTGGCCAGACTGTCCCAGGGCAGGGACACTTCCTCCGGCAGCCCTCAGGAAGGAAGTGAGCGCAGCCCAGTGGGAGGGAATGGGGAAGCCTGGCCTGACCTCCATTGTTTCCAGCTTTGGGGTCAGCACAGGGAGTTCTCCCCGTTAGGACAGTGGTGACAGGAGATGGGAGATCACCTGGCATGGCCGAAGCCTGTCCCTGGGGCAGTCAGCAGGTGGGACAGCAGAGGATGGGGCCTTAGGCCTGACATCTTATCGGGAAAATGGGTGGGTGCCCGAAGTGCTGTCAGTCTAGACTGTGCAGTGCAATGCTGCCCGAATTGACAGTTTAACCCTCCGAAAGCCTAGCAGACCAACTCCCCAGACCCCGAAGTCTGTGTATTTAAACTCCCTCCTTCCTCCTTAACTGGGACTTGGGCTGATGGCCAAGGGCTGCGCCTAGCAGTGAACCAGCAGGCTGCATGTCCACAGGGGGCCGGCTGCAGGTGGGACAACGGGAGGCAGGGAGCTCAGGAAGTACTGGGTGGCTGGGCTTTGTCTGCTGGAACAGAGGCCCCAAGTCCCCTCCCCTGGTGGTATTCATTGGCAGCCCTGGGAGGAGGTAGGTGGATGTGGTATGCGGAGCCTGGCAGTAGACCAAGGGCGTGATGCCACCTAAGGTTGGGCCTTGGAGGTCCACAGGGTTCAGGCTGTGGCCTCATGTAGGGTTAGCTGGCACTGCTGGGACAGGACAGCTGCTCTAGACCCATCTGAGGTCACATTATCACCTCAAGTTAGGCAGGTGAGGCCAGTCCCTAATGAAGCAGCATCCCAGGGTCCTCACCTATTGAAAACAATATAGACGGATTGGCCCTCTGCCCCAAAGGAGCCCTTTGTGAGGTCCGCGTAAACACACCTCCACCTGCTGGTCATAGCTGGGATGGCCGCAGACTGGACTCCAGTGCACCCTGGGGCCTTGCTAGAGTGGGGGGGGGGCACCTACTGAGCCCAGGTGGTGGTCTAGATGCTGGGTGTCACAGTCCAAGAGGATGCCACTCTCGTATGCAGGGTCTACAAATAATTTTATTGAAACTGAACAAATAACATAACAGCCTTCCTAGATTGGGGGCCACCTTCCCCACACCCTTTCCCACAGTCTTGAAGCACAGAGCTTGCACAGTAAGGAATTAAACAATGAAAAAAAAAGTCATTTCTGCGTAGAAATCAGACTCTGCCCCAACAACATCACACACTAGACTATTTACAAACTTTCACATTTTAAGTGTACCTTTTATGGTTGTTCTCTCCTTTGTCCCTACCCAGGGGCTCCAGTACTTTCTCCTGACTGATCCTGAAGGTACGGACATACTGCAGGGGAGGGGGTAGTGGGCTCAGAGCGATCGGACCTGCCCTAAGGCGCTGTCCCTCACCACAGGGTGGCGGATGGTGTCCTCTCAATCTGTGTGTGTGTGGGGGGGTGGGCAGGGAATGGCTGGTGCAAAAGGGAGATTGGATGGAGCAGCTGGGTAGGCACAGGCATCCATGGCCCTTTCCCGATCCCATCCTGTGCCCTCTCAACGGGGGAGGGGGGGGGAGGAGGGAAGCACAACTTCACAGGGACTTCACGGGACAAAAACTCGCTGCAGTGGGATCGGCCCAGTCAGGGGCAGAGGGAGACACCTCCCATACCAGTCCCTCCTCCTATCAACAGCCAGCAGACTGTCTGTCCATCCATCTCGGGGTGGAACACAGGGGCAGGTAGGTAGGAAGAATCAGGCTTGCGTTGCCCCCAACCTCTGCCCAACAGAGGAGGAATCGAGGTAGCAAACGGCCGAAAAGCTCCAACGAAGGGGTCAAGGAAGTGAGGGAGAGGAAGTTCCCACTTGTGTATAGCTCCCACAGCCCAGGGGCTGGAAGAAGGCAGACCTTGTAAAGTGCTGTAGCCCCTAACAGGGCTGGGCCCTGGGCGAACTTGGAAGAAAGCAGGCCTGGCAAGGGCACAGGAGCCAGGCGTTCCGGATCAGCGTATGCCTTGCCATGTGCCTTGTTGGGACTGCTGGGGAAGGTGGGCTGGTGACTCTGTCATTAGCCCTCACCAGCCACCAGCCACTTCTTGTCCGCAAACCAGCACCCAACCAACATTGCAGAACTGCCCTGCTCACAGCTGAGGACTCCAGGCCTATGGAGTTTATTCAGGATTGTGGCTTCAGCCTAGGTGCCTCAATGGAAGCCACGCCCTGAGCCTGAGGGTTTCTTGCTGAGGCAGGAGGCGCTTAGGCCTGCAACCCCCCAGGCTCAGACCTCATAGAGGATCACAGGAAAATCCACGTGGATACGGGGAGGATCCAGCTTCACGATGCCCTGCCATGGAAACAGAGGCTAGTAAGGGTCATCTCAGTGCCCCTACTCCAGGAAGCCTTCCTGTTTTTCCCAGCTCCTCCCCCAAGAGCCCACACCATGACAGCAGGCCCAACCTGCGTCTACCTCAGCACATTCAACATAGGCTCTCTGACCACTGCCCAGCCTCTCACCTGAGGAATCAGGTTCTTATGCACCCGCCTCAGCTTGGCCCGCTTCTGCCCATTCTTGGTGACGATTGTCTCCTCATAGAATTCATGAGCCAGATCTCCATCCTCGTCATAGAACATGGAGCTGCGTAGAAGGAGAAGGGGAACAGGCTGGGCTGGAGCCTCACACCATGTCATGGTAAATGCCATAGACCACCAAGAAGCGTGCCCATCCCCAAAAGGAGGGAGGGAGGGAAGATATGTGCCTGCAAATTAGGGTCTGCAGCCTACTAGAAGGAAACAAGAAGTGGGGTGGTGGCCAGTGCTACTGTCAGACCCAAGAAGAGAGGCTGTACAGGAGCACATTGTCCAGGCAGCCAGGGCCGTTCTCACTGGTTTGTCCAGCAAGAATAACCACTCCAACATCAGTTCCTTGCTTTTACCCAGGATTTCCAGAGTGGGCAGGATGGTGGCCTTAGTGCGTTAGTCTCCAGAAGACACTATTAGCCCAGGTCCAAAGCCTGAGCTGGGAGTCTAAAGGGAGAAAAGCTGCATTCTTTCCACTCACTCCAGGTGGTTGGTGCAGCCAAACCTCCACTGTCAGGTCTCTATAGGTGTCTACAGCCAAATATCTAGCATCACGTGAGTGTCAGTTCCCAGGGGACCATCAGGGCAAGGTCCATCTATTGCTCCTGTCTGCATCTCTGGGGAGCGGGAGGAGGTCAGTGCTCCAGATCGGGGGACCATATCTGAGTGAGGTTCTTTTTCCGTAGGCCCCACCCTCACAATTAAGGTCCAGTCCTGCTTTCCCCACCCCTATCCTCAGGGGTCCAACCTCACCACAGTGGGAAACGGTAACTAACAGCAGAAACAAAGAGTCATTCTCCCGTCATAAGAATCGGAGAGGGAGGATAGGAACCTTCAACTGGCAAGCTGGGCGTGAAGAGATAAAGGGAAGAGGCCCTCACGTCGCGGACAGGGCCTACCTTAGCTGTAGCGTGCATAAAGGTGCCTCCAGGGACAACCTACAGGCCCTATTTAAGTAGACCTTAAGAGCAGCCAGGCCTTCAGGAACCTACTGGCCGGCTTTCGCATCTCTTGCTCCAAAGGGGGCCTGAACTACTGGACTCGTCCTAGCTCGAGTGCAGGAGATACGGCCGCGGGAGCTACGCATGACGCGGGCACATGCAGCCTTCCTGTCCTGCCCGGGTCGGAATCGCGCCCTTACCCGCGGCGCGTGAATACGAAGGGGGGCACGACTCGGCCTCGCGGACGCACCAAAGCTTGCTCAGCAGCTGCCGCCTCCGGGCCGCCGCCCCCCGTTCCCGAGGAGAAGGGCCACAGGCCCCGAGCTTTGGAGCCGCTGGCACCCATGTCAGGGCCGCCGGCGCATGGCGGACCCCGCGGCCGCTTTGCTTTCACAGGGCCATCAGCGTAGGCATGCCCTGCCTCGGCCTCGGATCCAAGGTACAGCCGCTGCCGTCTTCCGCAGGCTCCGCTGTCTCCACGGAAACCTCATTTCCGTTTCCGCACGCTCTTCACGCTGCTCCCTGATTGGCTGCTTCTGTCGTCCGTCCCAGAGCGGACCAATAGGAGCTCTCATACATTAGGCATCCAAGCATGCACTGCGAGACGTCAGGTCCCGTCAGGCCACACTCCCCAGCTGGGGCAGCTTCCAACCAGAAAAGTGATAGCTGGCTAGTCCTGTGGGCTTCTTTGGCGTGTGTGGTGTGTCCGACGGGCCGCCCCCCCCCAGGTCAGGTACAGTGGGCTTGCCCAATAACCAGGGTTCCCCTATACCAGCTCTCCGGGGCTTGGCCCCAGGCCAGGCCCGCGGTGCCTGTCTAGCCTCATTCTGTTCCCACACGGACTTTGTGATCATCATTGTAGCACATGTAGAAACTGGGAAATTGAGGAGTTGGTCAGTTGTCATATAGCCACATTCAGGTCTGAAGAATTCAAATTTAGTTGTCTTTCCAAACCCGCTTTAAGGTATGCTTCGTGAATGCAAGAATTGACAGCTGTGCTTTCCAGGCCGTGAGCATGAGTGTCTGGCTCACAGCAGTGGCTCGGTAAATATTGGTGAAGTGCCTCTCACAGCTTGCAGGATGTGTGATTTCCCTCAGCTCTAGCAGCAGCTAATATTGTTGCCCCCACCAAGATCTGAGCCCCAGGGTGCTAAGCAATGACTTACATATCTGTACCTCAAATGCTTCAGGAATTGGTTCCACGGTGACCTTGAAAAGGTGCTTTGTGAGTCTGTCTATCACCCTTGGCAGCCACTGGCATAAAGGGCACCCGGGGCTGAGGGCCCATAATAGAGAGTCCAAATGCAGATTCTTAAATCTTTATTCAGCCAAATTTTCTCAGGCCCCAGGCCCTGATGATGACCGTCATCCCCCACCCCTTTCCCCACAGGAGGCATTCAGCTGAGGCCACAAAATAGTATACATTCACACACATCATCAAAATACCCAAAGTAAAGACCCTGGCTTTGACTGGCAAACAAGGCATGGACCTGGGCCAGTGCCCACACTCACACAGACCCCGGGCCCAGGGACATCCTCCTTGGAGGAGGCACTGAGGCACTGTCGCTGCACCGTGAGCCAGCTCGCCGACCCCAGGATGTGTGCAGAACCAGCGGGCACTGTGGGGGAAACCTAGACGCTTCCTTGATGCCTGACTCATCGGGAACACCCACTCTTGGCTCTGATAGGGCTCATCCTGAGACCCCACTCAAGACCCAAAACATGCAACCTTTCCCCATAGATGAGGGTCCTCACCCCTGCAAACATGACCCTATTCCATTTGATGGGTCTCCGAGATCCTCACATCTGAGACACGAATTAAGGAGACTTCTGTCTGCTCTATCCCTGCTGCAAGATGAGCAGCTTCCCAGGGTGCCCCTGGCTCACCATGACTCAGTATGTGAATGGCAGAGGGGGCAGAGCCATGTTCTGCTACACCCCTGTGGACATAGGGGGCTAGCTCCTTTGCGGTTCTCTGGGTTCACTCCACCAGCAAGATGAGGGCCTCCATGCACACTCATTCCTCAGGCCACATGGGCCCTGTCACACTCACACGGCACGCCCTTGGTGCTGCCTACTCTCCTTCCACCCAGGGGCACAAGGGGTCACCCCAGGGGGCAGGCATGCAGGGCCTCCTGGATCTTCTGGCGGCAGTGGGAGTACTTCTGCACGATCTGGCGGAGGTGCTCCTCTTCCTCCCGCTGCAGGATGCGCAGGAAGTTGTGCAGTTCAGGCAAGCTGAAGGCATCCCACTGCAGGGAGAAGGGTGTCAAAGGCTGCAACAGGCATGGCCGAGTCAGTAAGCCCTCCCCAGAGAAGACCAGAACATCACAGTCACACAGCTGGGACAGGAATTTCTAATATTAGGTTCTTGCCCAAACAGTCTGTGCTAGGATTCCCACCAAGTCCGTGTAGAAGACAAGTCCCACAAAGTAGGGCAGTCACCTCATAGACAGGCAACCAAACCAGATGTTCCCAGTTACCGGTGGTCACGCCACACTGAGACTAGCCTCACTCCATGGATCCAGTACCTTGGAGCCAGAAAGCTTCTAGGTAAAAAGCCCCAGCGCCTGAAGGGGAGCCTCCAGGACATCCTGGGTCCATTTGGGCAGCTTTGATATGGTCTGGGATCACCAACAGAGGGACACCTACATCTTCTGAGGACTTTCCACAACGGGAAAGAGCCTGGCACCAAGACAAGTTTGGCTTCTTAAGACAGGCCCTAGACCTTGGTACAGCTGGCTAGAAGGCCTTCATGTCAACCACAAGGCTCCCACACTCCTGGAGTGGCTTTGCAGGGCGAGTCTTTTACCCCTACCCCCGACCACGCCTCACTGTGGCTGCAGCCCGTCAGGCCTGCCCCGTGACAACCAAGGAAGGAAGGGGGCTGTGTACTCACGTTCACCTCCCCGGAATCATTCTCCTTCAGGACAAAGCTCAAGGCCTTCTCACTAGGCCCTGCCAGGAGCCGCAGCCGCAGGGGCTGCTCATCATCCGACAGCTTCCGGAGGTACACTGAGGACCGGGGAGGGGGAAGGGGGTGTTCGATTCGAGGCAGGCCCAGCCCCCTCAGGCCCTGCATGCACAGGTATGTGCATAGATGCCCTCACCCAAGGTGGGGTGAGGTGGAAAGCCCACCTTGGCCGTGGCGCTCAGCCCGCTCAAAGAGCGCAAACTTGCGGGGGTCGTCCACCACCAAGAACTTGCGCAGCAGGGCCTCGATGACCTCTCGTGCCCGAGTGCGTGACAACACGTGCAGGTGCTTGACGGCATCCTTGGGTAGGTAGAAGGAGGTGCGGCGCTTCACAGCTGTGCTCCGCCCTAGGCCCCGCCGGGCGTCCTGCAGGGTGGGGGGTTTCTTGCTGGAGGGCACTGAGACGGGGCGCACCAACTTCAACTGAACCTTGATAAAGCCTGTGTAGGAGCCGTCCTTATTCTGGAGAAGAGAACCGAACCATGACCAGGTTCCAGGGAGAAGGAACAGATTTGGGTGCTGCCATTCCCCGTGGGGCTAGGCTGGGTGTGAAAGAACCACTGCTTGGGCCCACCCACTGTGACCCCTTGGACACAGCTGGATTCCTGTCTTCCCCTACCTCCCTTCCCAGGCTGTCAACTCACCAGGCTCATGAAGAGGTTGCTGTTGATCTGGCCATTGTACTCCTTGATCTTCTGCTCAATCTCAACCTGAGAAAGGTCAGGTGTCTCCCACGCCACAGGCTCGTCCTGAAAGACGGGCCAGCACAGACTCTTAAGCAGCCCATCCTACCACCACGTGTGGCTCAGGCAGAACGGCAAGCCCTGGATGGGCCACTCTGAGAAATGGCCCCTGGGGTGGACTTCGGAAACTGACTGAGCTTGAGCCTGATGAGAGAACCCATCACTGGACCTGGTTCTCCATGCTATGGAGACAGCAGAGGCAGAATCACTGGGCTACTCTCTGCCCCCTGATGGGGTACGAGTCTGGGTGAGGCCCTAAAGGTACCTTAAAACCCAGGCAACTGCAGGCACAAGGTCTGGGGCCAGCAAAAGGTCTCAGGGATCCGAGGAAGGGCTCCTGTGTACAGCAGAGCTATCCCTCAACTGCTCAGCCTGGTCCCAGCACTTCAGTTAGGCGGGGCAGTGTGTGTCCTGGACGAGGCAGCCCACGTTGCTGCTCTGCCCTGGCAAATGGCCATGACCCAGTGCAGAGTGAAAAGTGTGATGACTGGGGCACACCCAGAGCCCAGCTACCAGTACGCAGGAGGGGAAGGGCAGACTCTAATATTAATGCCCCTTGGCAGAGGACGTGGGGCCAGCCCCGCGCGTCTGACATCGTGAGGAACCACTGTGACATGCCATTTGCTCTTGACCCAGGCTACACAGGTAGCCTCCTGAACGAGCCTGCCCCACAAACACCAAGCAGGCAGGTTTGTGCGCCTCCTCCCTGCTGTGTGGGCGTTCAATGCAAAAATTTTAGCTCTGCCACTCAGCCCTTCCCCACCTTCCCCAGGAATTGGATTCTTATCGGAAAGGTGGAGTATGGACCAGGGCAGTCAGGGCACTGAGGGAACGTTCTTCTACCCAGCTCCCTGGGTCCCATTGCGTCAGCCTTACATCCTTACCAGTTGAGGTAAGATAGGCCTGATTGGAATGGGAGGGTAACAGACAAAGCTGACATCACAGCTGACTAACGCCTTGTCCCAAGTCCCAAGGGACTTCTCACTGGAAGGTCTCTGATAGAACAACCTTGTGCCCAGGACAGCCAAGCTTCCCTGACTGCTGCTTTGGAGCCCCCCCATGGTTTAAATCATCTGATGGGGACAGATCCGGGAGACAGAGGACAGTATAGGGTGGAGCCACAGCAGTATGCTCTTCACTTAGAACCTGCTGCTGTTCAGCAGCCAGCAAGTCCACTGTGCTGAGGATTAAGGCTGGGGCTCCAACAGGAAAATGGTATTGGGGAAGGGGTGGGAACTGAAGCCTTTTTGCTTCCACAAGTTTCCAAAGGGCTCCTGGGTGAAGAGCAGAGCAGTGAAAACTAGCACTGACCTTGTTGGAGACGGTGGGAAACCCATAAGGCTAGTAAGAACGAATGCTGTAGACTCTGGAAAATGGGGGTGAAAGAGGGCTGGAGGCCAGGAATAAAGAGAGGGTGTGTTCAGGCCCAAGGAAAGGCTGGGAACAGGAAGGAGTGCCCCAGGGAGGAGTGCCAGGGTGAGAGGGGTGCCAGGGGCAAGAGGAAAGCTCGGCAGGGTCTAGTGCCAGGGCAGGAAAGGAGAGTTCTGTTCACAGTACGGGGTAGGCAGAGGAATGGCACTGACTTATTTCCCTTCCTTGTGACGACTCTGAGCTCCAGCCTGGGAGTGAGAAGACTTGCTCTTTCTTCTTCCCTTCCCCAGTTGTTCAGGGGCCCCCCGACTGGGATACAGTGACCTCCGTTCCAGCCCCTTTCCTCCTCCTTCAGTTTATGTACTCATAAAACAAGGGACCTGGACTGAAGGCACTGGACTGTCCTACCAGGATTTTAGAGGAGGAAGTTTCTTTTTATGGTTCCAAAGTGGAGGAGGATTCCAACCGCCATCCTAGAGGGATGCACAGCATCCCTGCACCATAGCAACCCACTCTCCACTCTGCCACTGTCTGTAGTGACTAATAGTTTTATTTTACATACAACTTGGGACCCCCTAGCCTCCTTTTCAACTGGTTAGTGTCTTGTGGTTTTCTCACCTTTCCACAATGGAAAATGGTTCAGGCCTGGGTAACAGAGAAAATTTCAGGGATCCACACTCAAATCTTGCTTGCAAGCTCTGGGCTGAACTTTTGAGGTACAAAATTTGCATCTAAAGAAATATCCAGCCCTGACCAGTGTGGATCAGTTGGTTGGGCATCATCTCGCAAAACGAAAGGTCGCTGGTTTGATTCCCAGTCAGGGCACATGCCTCGGTTGCAGGTTCAGTCCCTGGTCAGGGCACGTACAAGAGGCACCTGATTGATGTCTTTCTATCCCATTGATATTTCTCTCCCTTTCCTTCTCCCTCCCTTCTCCTCTCTCTAAAAAAGTAAACAGAATCTTTTAAAAATATATATCCACAACTCCCTTGTCTTGGCTCCTGTAAGGAATTCTGCTCCACTGCTGCCAGATACAGAGGTTTATAGTCCCTGTCTCTTTTCTGATGCTCTAGCCAGGGTGCCCCCCACCCCCCGGAGTTGTGCCAGCTCCAGAACAGCCAGTTATCTGAGCCTGCAGCCACACTCATGGCACACAGCACAGAGGTCTCTGAGCAAGGGGACACCTAGGAGACGCCAAGAGGCACAGCTGCTCCAGCACCACAGCTTATAGTCCTGGATTAGAAACCCCCCTCTCTCGACCCCTCCTCAAGTATTTTACAATCTAGCCTTCCCCCACCTCTTGTAGATAAAGTGCTCCTGGATGCTTACAGTCCAAAAGGAGGTTCCCTTCCCATCCATTTCCAAACCCCTTATCTCCAGATCCGCTCCAATTTTAGTGTATGTGCTCCCAAAGCCGGCACTCCGGGTTTACTCCAGAGTGGGGATCAGAATCTTCCACATTCCAGCAGCTAGTGACAAGCCAGGACCGGCAAGAGGTGGAGACTCAGCTGGCTCCATCCAGGAGTGCGTATGAAAGGGCGCTGACCATGCCTCGCCTCTTTCCTAAAAACACTTCTCAATTCCCGGCGAGGACTCCTCCCTCTCCACTTCCTACTCCCGGTTTCTTCCCAGAGCGGGAGGGAGCCCCCGAAGGCGGAAATCAAGGTCCTAGTCCAGCCTGCGCAGTCGGCTTTAGTCATAGATGGCTAATGCCCGTCCCTGGTCTACCCCAAACCACGTAGCTGCTTCCCCAGGTTCAACCGGTCTGTGACAGAGAGCAAGGCCCGGGCACCCAGGACCGACGCGCTGAGCTGACACAGGGGCTGGCCGCCGACAGGTCCGGTACCCACTCTGACGGGAGCGCGGGGATGCCCACAAACTCTCCTCGTGCGTAACCTTACCGGGGAGGGGCGGAGTACCAGTGACCACCCCCGGCCCTCCGCCCCGCCCGGAATCTCAGGTCCCCACCTGGTCCCGGCGCGTCCGGCGCACCAGCGAGGTACGCGCAGTAAAGTACTGCTCGAGCTCCGAGTCCGAGTCCTCCTGGCTGCAGTAGCCACTGCTTGTCGTGCTGCTCCAGGTCATCTCGAAAGAAGGCGTCCCCACGGGCACCTCGCCCATCGCCAAGCACGCCAGCCAGCTAGCTCAGGGAGCCCTGAATGCCTGAAGCCGCCAACCACCGCCCCAAGTGCGAGCGCGCGCCCGTGTGCGCGTGCGCCGGGACCAGTGTCCGCGCGGCAACCGTTAACACTGAAACCTGGCCAACAGGGTCTATCTTGTCCTCGTCTCATTGGAGGAGAAACTTTGAGAGGCGGGGCCACACGCGCCAAGTCCGGGGAATGATCTCACCGCCCTGGCAGCTCAGCTCTGCCCCGCCCCTAGGTTCCACGTCCTTTAGGGAACAAGTGGGCGCAAGCGCGCCTGTGCGCATGTGTACCAGCGTGGCCTCAGGACCGGATGCGGAAAGGTGCGGAAATTGCACGGGCACCGAGCCTGGGCGATTGTGGCAGTCCGCTCGGAGGCATCGGCACTCATGGCCCCCTTTCGAGCCTGCGCGCGGTTAGCCCCCTGCCGCGGGGAAATCCGCTGTTAGAACGCTCACTGCCCGTAGCGGGCCACCCCTGGGTTACGCCTGAGATGGGGCCGCTCATATACGCATCCCTGCCTCGCCTGTACGGCCCCCCTGTCCCAAACTCACCACGTTTGTGTCTCGCTCCAGCGCCGGTTCCCAGCCCAGATCCCGGGGTCCGCAGCAGTCCAGGCAAACGAGCGCGCGGCAGCGGTAGTGGCAGGTGAATTTGCAATCTGCAGAGAGGCCTACCCGTGAGGCAGAGGAGCCCCGGCTCCGGCTGCCTTCGAGAAGTGTCCCAGGGATGGAAGGGAAGCCCCAGGGTGAAAGACGTTGACCGCTGGATTCTACCTAACTGCCCTTGAGGCTCGGTTCCCGCCCACTGCTACACAGATTCTAGTGTTAGACCCCCCCCCCCCCCGCCCCCCATCCCTGCGTCTGGAAACAGGCAGGAAGGCCTCAGGTGGTTAAGGATCGAGGCTGGCTCAACAGTTGAAGCTCTAGCGCCTAGGGCGGAACTTACCCCTTCCACATTGTCAGCCCCTCCCTCTGCCCTTGAAGGGAAAAGCAATGCTTTAGCCCGAGTTCCCCTCTAGTTATCTGTCTGTACTCCTCCCGGATGTATCAGCTCTGGTCTACACACACTCATTCCTGGCCTTCACTCTCCCTACCGGTTGCGGTCAGGCCTGTCCCTCCCTCCAGGAAACTGCCCTGGTCAGGGTCCACAGCAACCTGAACGCTGTGGAATCCCATGGTCCATTCTTCATCCTCACCTCCTCAGCAACATTTGATGCTGCTCCCCTCGGTTCCGAGGGGCCCCCACGACCTCGGTTTCCTCCTGCTTCCCAAAGCTCCTGCTGAGCTCCTTTCCTTCTGTCTCAACTCCCAGATCTGATGGCAGAGTGTCACAAGGGCTCCGACTCGGTCTCGGTCACTGCCCTGCTCTGCGTACTCACCCCACCCCAAGTCCAAGGCTTCCATCACTGACTTCCACCCTCAGACCAAACCCTATGTGTCGGTACCTTCACTCGGGTGTTTAACAGACATTCCAACCTAACATGGCCGAAATTTAACTCCCTTTTCTTCCACCTCACCCTACCCTCTCCAGAGTTCCTCATCTTGGCGACGATTGCTACTATTCTACCAATTGTATGAGGCAAGAAACCCCAGCTTATCTTTGATGCCTTCCTTGTTTCTTCGTCTGATACACGTGGAAATCGTCTTGTTTTTGTTTTTTGTTTTTCCCATTTCCATGGCCACTTTATTGCTCTGGAACACTGCAGTGTCCCAGCCCTAGTTCACACTTTGTATTCTGTCACATCCCCTGTGTCTCCTCCCAGCTGAAGTCAGGACAGAATCCTGTGCTGAATGAGCGGGTCTCCATGCACACCCGGGCAGGCTGGCCTAGGACACCTTCCTTCGGTTCAAATGGTCTGGAGCAGTGGTTCGTGGCCCAGGATGCATATTAGAAAGATGCTTTTAAAAATCACGGGTACACTCCCAGAGAGCGATTCAGTGGGTCTGAGGGAGGGTCCAGGCAGAGGGGTTTGGACAACTATAAAAGCATCCCAATTCTAACTGGCGTTGACAGCAACCTCCGCTTGCTGCTGGTACCAGAAAGGGCAGAAGGGTCTTGGGTGTGTGGGTGGCTGTGTTTTATGTTGTAGCACCTAGCTGACTTGGTCTGTGATAGGTATTTTCTATACAACGACAAAATTCCTGCTTGCAGGGGGCCCACCCAAGGTACTAACTTTTTCCAGGCCTCCTCCCATAGGTGGGTAAATTCCCTTCACCCCAAGGGATTCTGGGAGGGGACATGGTGAGTGAATCTTTGGGAAGGGCAGGCCTGAAAATTGGGACTTAAGAGACTGGTAGGCACAAAGACTATCTCAAAAAGGACCAAGGTACTTTAAAGATATGCAGCTTGAAAACAGCACCTTGGAATTCACAGGTAACTGCCTCTGTCTGGCTGTGCCCCAGACGCAGGTGCAGTGTGGCAAGGACATAAAACGTGCCCACTCTCCCTTCCCTGATGGGGTAACGGACCTGGTCCTCAGGGACGCCCCAGCCTACCCTCTTCTTCGCAACTTGTCCGTCAGTGACAGTGCTGCCCTTTGACCACCCGTTTAGCTCTCGACAGCGCGTGGGGCCGCTACTCACGCGCGCACTGCAGGCCCTTGCGCACGACGCCCCAGATGAAGTCGCCGCAGAGGTCGCACCACGTGTGCGTGGTGGGCCCCGCAGGCTGGAAGCGGTGGCCGCGGCCCAGGACCGGCTGCCTTGCTGGGTTGCGCGCTGTGCCTGGCGCGATGCGCAGTGCGTTGGCGCGCTCCAGACGGGTGCGACCTGGGCCGGCGCGCCTCGTGGGGGCCAGTTCTCGCAGCTCAATGAGCTCAGGCTCAGCGGACATGGCCCGGATGATCGGCCGGGGCTCTGCTGGTTCTGGGAACCAGCAATAGCGGGGCGGGCGGGACCTCGGGGCGGGCCCGATGCAGCACCGCCCCGGAGATCAAGGCAGAGCTGTGGGAGAGAGCCGTGCAATGGAAACCTGGGCGCTGGGGCTGTGTCGCCCCACAAGCAGAGAGGGGAGGAGGGGGCAGCGGTGGGGGACTCTCTCCAAGTCCCCGCCCTCCCTGTCCTTCCCTCGCTTCATCCCGAGAGTTACTCCCCTCCCCCGCACGACGAAGAGGAGTGCAAAGGGCCACGCGGAGACAGGCAGGTTTCTGGAGGCCAACTTTACCGTACAAGAGGAAGAGGGTCCCCACATCCGGCCCTCGCCCTCGCCCCTCGCCCAGGCCGCAGTCTGCCGCAGCTGAGGCAGCGCCCTAAGCCTACCCACTGGGTGGGGCAGGAAGCGGGGGAGCGCTCTGCTGGGGGAGATGGGACGACCGATCCGTCTTGCCTGCCCTCTCCACCTGGGAGGTGGGGGCTCTAGCAGAGACCAGGCTGAGTCCCCGAGGGTCAGGGGCACATTCTGGCTGGGTGATACGACGCTGGTGGTCAGCCTTCAGCAGCTGCAGCCTTCACTTGGCTCTGTCACCCTGGGCTGCTGGAACACAAGCCTTTCCATGCTTTTCCCAGTGCTTGACTTGGCACTCCCTGCAGGCGAGTGAGCCAGTGAGGATGCAGTGCGTGTAGGGGTGTGAGGGTGGGGCTTAGGGACCCAAGTCCCGGGACACCTTCACCTGCAACAGTACCACTCCTTCTGGCACCGTGAGCAGCGTTTGGAGGCCTCCGCGCTGCAGTAGGCACAGCGGGGCCGCTCTGGAGCCACTGCCTCTAGCACATCCAGCCTGTAGGTGTCGGCCCACCTGGGTAAAAAGGGTCAGGAGGGCCTGGCTGGGCCTGTTGGGTGGGGCACGGGAGCACCCCACCCACAGCCGTGCCTTCCGCATCCATTCCACACTGCCTGCCAGCTCGGTGGGCCTCACCTTCGGGCCTGCTGCCGGAGGTCCTGCTCTGAGGGGCTGAATACATGCCGCAGCTGGTGCTTGGCGATGGCCTTCCACTTGCCTTTGTTCTCTCGCTCCAGCCGCTCCCAGATTTCTGGGATCTGGGGGATAGAAGCGGAGAGTGGCAGGGAGGAGCTGGCGAAGCAGGCAGTAGTCCTGAGCAACTAACTTCCTAGTGCCCACCTGTTCAAACACCAGGTCCTTCTTAGGGGGCTGGGGTTCAGCCAAGGCCAGGTGGGCCAGGAAGCCCTGCAGGTCTGCCAGGTTGGGCAGCTGGTCCAGCAGCGTGTCTGTGAGGAAGGCCCGGAGCTGCAAGGGTGTCCAGGGGAGGCCAGTGTGAAATGGTGCTGGCCAGAGGGTCAAGAAACAGGGAGGGCCTGGGCTGGGCTGAGGGGTGCCTTGGGGGCCCACGTCCTACTAACTGCTGTGTTCCTTCAGGCCCAAGGTCTGGAAATGGGACCGGGGCTGAGGCCAGTGGGGGAGGCAAAGGCACACAGTAGGGACGGAGCAGGGGTGGTCCTGAGGCTGTGGGGGTGGTATGGGGGCAGTTCCCCACCTTGAGTAGCTGTCCTTTGGCAAAGCTGGTGAGGCAGTAGCGGGCCCGGGCCTCGGGGCTCAGCAGCAGGTTGTACAGGGAAATCCATACCTGCCCATCCAGCTTGCTCAGCTTGGGCTGCTCCGAGGGGGCCACTGTCTGCCAACAGCCTCCCTCAAATCGCTGCAGCTTGCCTGAGGGGAGGGACCAGTGTACTGGGTACAGGCACTGTGTGCTCTGTAGGTGAGCCAGCTGCATGGGCTCGGGGACTGACCACTGCCCTGGGCACAGGACTGGTCCACGTTGCAGCGCCGCTCACTCTGGAGCATGGCGAGTCCTCGGTAGCCGTTGCCTAAGTTCTGCCTGCTGCAGAGTCTAGGTCTAGGCCCACATCTGGTGAGCCATCTTGATGTCCTCTGTGGGCTGGGGGCAGAGTTTGTCTGCCTGAGTGTAAACTGCCCATCCCTGCCAATCCTGGAGGACGTCCTGGAAGCTGGGGCTTAGGCAGGAGGAGGAGGAGGACCTTACCTCCTTCCCTCCGGCTCCAGGGACTGTGCTCCAGCAGTTCCACCAGGAGGCAAGGCAGGTTGTGGGTGCTGAGCATGCGGCTCAGGGTGCTCAGGGAAAGGCTAGGGATGGCAGTGCAGAGAAATAAGCAGGGGTGGCAGGCCCAGGCTCCCAGTCCTCCGCTGCCGATCCCGGGCCAGGCAGGGGAGCCCACCTGTCCACGCAGTCTGTGATGTAGCGGAGCACCGAGAGTGCCTTCAGTGCAATTTCAAATTCCATCAGCTCTGCCTGCTTCTGGAGCTCCTGGGGAGCACACGGTGCTCAGGCCTGGGGAAGCCTAGGTCTAGCCCTTGCCAACCCCAGGGACCCTCAGCCCACCTGCATGGGGGTGCTATACTGGGACTCCTCCTCCTCTGGGGGTACACCACAGCCAGTCCGGGCCACCAACAGAGTCAGTTTGCGGTGACAGTAGTCCACCAGGTCCAAGACAGTATCCTCTGCTGACTCACACACCTCCTGGGCTCCGGTGGAGGGGAAATATTCTCTTTGATGTCCCTCTCCCCAGACACAATCCCCCTCGCCACCAGGCCCTGGCCTGGGGCAGTAGCCACTGGGCAGGACTGGTGCCTCACCTTGTGGAAGAACACAGTCTCCAGGAGATTGATGATGGAGGCCTCGTGGTGTACCTGGCAGACAGAGAGGAGGACAGGGTCTGGGGTTGCTGACCGGGTTAGGGGCTGACAGCTATCCGCTGCAGCCCAGGGCCCTCTGACCAGGTGCACGGGGTGTGGAGCAGGCCAGCTCACCACCATGTATATGGGGAATGTGTTCTGGGGTGTGAAGTCCTGCAGCTTGCACAGCACAGGGAACACCTTCTGCTTCCACATCTCCACCGCAATCAGCTCCTCCACCAGCGTCGGGATCTTGGAGGGGAGGTGAAGGGGAAGGAATGAGGGGGCCTACCTCAGCCTGGCAACCTTTCCATCCCCGGCTCGGCCTAGCCCAGCTCTCCTCAAACTCCCCTGGGCCACTAGACTCTCCTATGCCCCATGAATACCTTCCTGACCTCTCTCCTGCACCTTGCCCTTCATTTCTAGCTGTCCCCAACATCTCTGTAGACACCCCTCCCATGCTTCCTGCGACTGGTCCTTGTGTGGCTCCCCCTGTATGTGTGTCCTGTCCCCTCTGCCCCCATTCAGGGACCTCTCAGACCAGCCCTCCTGTTCGGGCCTTCCCTTTGGTCCCTGACTTCTGCCTTCTAAGACTATTGTGCACCTTGGCCCGCACCCTTGGTGAGGGCCCTTCACAGGGCCCCATTCCTACCCCACCCCAAGGAGGGGATTCCACCTTTTCCTTGGAGAGGAGCCCTTTTGTCAAGTGATGTCTCGGATCATCTACTGGTGCCACCTCCTGGCTCAAGTTCTAACCAAGCCAATCCTGGTTTTTAACTCGCTCTTTCTCGTAATGGGAAGGCTGCCTCCTTCCACACCAAAGTCCCACCCCCGCTTCAGTGGGGACCCCCTCCATCCTGAAAGTTTATTCAGGAATGCCTTTGGAAGTTGGGCCCTTCCTCCGTAGTCATGGCTGCTCTAGGACCGGTGACTGTCTCCCCAGTGACCCCACACTCTGCACCTAGCCTGGCATGCTAGGGTTGTGTCCAATAGGGGTGCAAAATTAAAGGTATAACACAGTCATCCTCCTCCTTTGGGGAGGACAGGTGTACCAGCTGGAGGGAAGAACAGCTCCAGGGGTAAAGTGGTGGAGTGGGGGAAGGCAGCATACCTTCCCGTGGGTGACTAGCAGCTCCTGGATGGGCTCGCCCTGACTGGCTGTGGCATCAAGGATGGCCTGCATGTTCAGCTTCTCCAGGTTCTCATGCTGCTGGCTCCACCTGCCCCAGAGGGTGTGTGTGTGCGCACATGTATGCAGTAGGACCGGGGTGGGGGCTGAGTCCCTTGAAAATGTAACCTGATCCTGAGGGGCCAGAGGGGGCTCGGGACTATATGCTTGTATTTCAGAGAGCTTTTCCTCCCTACCTGGGGTCCCCTGCATAATTGTATTTCGGAGAGCTTTTCCTCCCTACCTGGGTAACCCCTCCCTCCAATGTCAGAACTCCCCCCACTCAAGGACTCTGACCCCATGACTCTGTCTGCCCCTTGATCCAGCTGCCTCACCCTCCAGAGCCCATCTCCAGCAGTGGGAAGCTGCGAAGTCCCCGCACCAACACGTCAGCCTCCCCAGGCAGCAGCAGCTCCAGGTCGCCCATGGCGGGGCCTGGGACAGAGAAAGTGAGGTTCGGCTGATCCCGGGCAGCAGCCGGTGCAGAGGTGAGGGTACCAACACCTCCGGGCTTCCCGCGGGGCAGAAGTCTGGGACACAACAGTTGCTGAACTGCTGGGGCGCGTGGGCCTCGCCTCCATGGAAACGGCTATCTTGCATCTGCGCAGTAAGTCCTGGGCCCCGCCCCTGCCCCAGGTTGCGCGGGTCCACCTCGCCTGCTGGGCTGCGGACAGCAAACTTTTCGTGCTTCCCAAGTTGCCTCCCTCACAACCATCTGCGGATCTAGGGTCTCCAGAGTGCGACTCCCGTGGCCTAGGTGCGAGGTCAAATCGACGGCCCCAACCTGGTCTCGTGGGGCTGCGCCACCCTGACCCGCACCCAGGCTCCTCTCCGGGGCCCGCTCGCTCCAGTACTTCTTGTGCTCAGCCCTGCCTGTTGGCTGGGCCCCCAAAATACCGCGCAGGGCCCAAAACTTCTCTCCGTCCTAGTCCAGGCTGCCGTCACCCCACAGGGGGTCACTGATGAGCTTTTTTTTGTTTGTTTGTTTAAAAGATTTTACTTATTTATTTTTAGAGAAAGGGAAAGGGAGGGAGAAAGAGATGGAAAGAAGCATCAATGTTTGGTTGCCTGTTGCGTGCCTGTGCCTGGGGACCTGGCCAGCGCAACCCGTGCATGTGCCCTGACTGGGAATTGAATCCGCGACCCTTTAGTTCGCAGGCCGGCATTCAATTCACTGAGCCACACCAGCTAGGGCTGAGCCTTTTCACTAGATTGTTAAAAGGTGTACGTGAGACATTACTCCAGGGTCATTCTATGGCTGCTTCTGGCCTTCCAAATACTACGTCTAAAGCAGCTCGCCAGCAGCTTGAAGGATCAGGCTCTTGCTCCCTCTCCTATTCGTGACTTTGTTTCTTGCCCCTCCACCCTTTGCCTCTGATGTTCCAGCCTCACAGACTGCCCCTCGGGCTCTTCACACATCCCTAAATGTTATTATTTTTTTTAGAAACACTTTTTAAAAAATTATTTATTTATTTATAGAGAGGGAAGGGAGGGGGAGAGAGAGACATCAATGTGCAGTTGCTGGGGGCCATGGCCTGCAACCCAGGCACGTGCCCTGACTGGGAATTGAACCTGTGATGCTTTGGATCGCAGCCTATGCTCAATCCACTGAGCTATGCCAGCCAAGCCCTAAGTGGTTTTTGCTTCAGGGCTTCTGTGCCTATTCCCTGGAATACTCTTTCTCCTTAAGGTTCAGTGAGGCCTTCCTTGCGCATCTACTCCAGAGCAGCCTGGGCTCCCATCCCAATCCACTCTTCATCACAGCTTCCTCATTTTATTCCAGTTTTTATTGATAAGTAGCCTGCTCATTTACTTGTCTATTGTAAGCCCTGACCACCAGATGGCGCTCCAAAGGCGCCAGGAACCTGGCTATTTCACTTTGGTGGCTGGCTCAGAAGTGGTGTTCAGTCAAGTAGGTTGAAATGTTCGACTTTATTTACAGAAGTGAGTGTCAACAGTGAGACAGGATGGTCTGGCCCACATGCACTATGCAGGGCTTGGCAGGAGAGAGCAGCTGCAGCTGCATCCAGCCCCGCACTAGCCTCACTTCCAGCAGATGATGATGTTGGGGTCATTTTCCAGACGTTCGTCTAGCTCGTGGTAGCTCATGCCTGGGGGGCAGAGGTGAGGTCAGCACCCTTGAGGTCAGCACCCTTGGCCACCCTGCCCTTACCCCAGCCCAGCTGTCCCGCCCGCCTCCACCTGTCTTGCAGCAGATCTCATCGTAGCTGTGGCAGCCGGTGTAAAGCCGGGCAGGGTGGCTCCGCTCCTCCCGGGACACCCGCACAGGGTACTTCTGTAGTCTCCGGATGAGGTTCTTCATAAGCCCGAACTGGATCAGCTTCCTGGGGCGTGTGTGGAGGGGGAGAGGGGTGATGCCCTGGCCAGGCCTTCTTCTAGCAGGCCAACCTTTTCCTGCAGCCTCCCCTCCAATTCTGTCTCAGTGACCAGACTGGCTTCTGAGCCCATCACCTTCAGGAAGTCTGCCTGGACTAACAGCGCCCCTGGTTCTGCTCACCGGCAAACCTCTGCTTTCTCTCTAGCCCAGGACTCCAAAGAGACAGAGAGGGTGTATCTGCAAACCCTCAGACAAACCCTTTGTGTCCCAGGGAGCCCCCTTCTGACCGTTCGTCAACGCGCTGCAGCTGCTGCGGGTGGCGGCCGATGAGGTCTCGGACAGTAGTGCCGGGGCTCAAGCTGCAGTACAGCTGGAACACGTCCCGGAGGCTGGCCCTCTTGTGCCCTGTGGGCACCAGGGGTCAGCTCTCCAGGTGGACCTGCCCTTCCCCAGATGGCCTCCCCAGAGCCCACCATTACCTTGTTTGGTCACATAGGATAGACACTCCTCTTGCAGGGACTTGTCATCTACCAGGTCCTGGACCTTGGGTGTCGGGCAGTACACATTGGAGTACTGGAGGACAGGCAGCAGGAAGCACAGGGGCCTGAGTGAGAGGCTTGGACGTCTGACACAGCCCCAGTCTGGCCCAGCCACACAACCCACTCTCCACGGAACCAGAGCCCAGACTCACCTACCTGGAGGACGGACACCAGGGTCACGACACCATAGTACCTGGGAGAGAGGGCAGTGCTCAGCTCCTGAGGGCCATGCCTTCCCACACTCAGGGCCCCGGGGCTCTTCCCTGGCTGGCGACCCCACCCTGGGGGTGACTGTTGCCCCACTCACAGCAGGTTCTGGATGGCGATGCGCACTAGGTTGAGCTCCACATCTGCCTCGGCTGAGATCTTCTGGACGTGGCGGAAACCGTCAATGTAGGGCAGGATCTGGGCAGGGCAGGGTCAGGAGGGGTTGGATGAGGCCAGGGAGGTAGAAAGCCCCATGCAGCGATGCCCAGGGAGGGACAGCACACCTGCTGTGTGGTGAGGTCCCACTGTGAGTTGAAGAAATCCTCCTTGTCCTTGGTAAAGACGGGCACATCATATTCCTGAACCACAGGAGGGTCGGGCCGCTGCTCGATCACCTTCAAGTGGATGGTGTTGGACTCATCTGCAGGGAGTCCCACCCACATTCTCAGTGCTCTCTTCTAAGAGGGCCTCAGTTACTGTCCAGTTCTCCCAGCAAACCCTGAGGCAGGCAGGTGGCTCTGGGTAGGGCCTATCTTCCCCTTTTATAAAGTGGCAGACTGAAGTCCAGTGACAGACTGAGATCACGGCCATGGAGCAGAGCTGAAGGGCTCTGCTGGCCTCCCCAGCCCCAGCCCCAACCCCATCATGCACGGGACGCTGGACATCATTAACTCAGTTCATGGCTATTTCCTGGCCACGAATTTGTTCATGAGTCTTGTCCTTGGCTGGGTCCACCTTCCCCTGTCACTTTCCCACCCCTTCTACACCCTCTGCTGTCCTTGTAGAGGCTGGGGCATACCAATGGGCAGAGTACACCGGCCTGAGGCATTTAGTTCCTCCAGCAAGATGGTCATGATGGGCACCAACTTCTGCTTGCTCTCTTCCGTTGACACGAAGCTGCTCTCTAGCTGGATGGAGCATGGATAGCATGGTGGGCACACCCCAGGACCCCCGGCTAGCATCCTGCCCTGGCAGATTCTTAGGCCTGGAGGGCTTTGGAGACGTGTGAATACCTTCCCCAAATCCACCTGCCCATCCACCCGAGCCCACTGCGTTGCAGACCTCCAGTGTGGTCAAGTAGCCAGCCAGCTTTTTGACGATGGGCTCAAGGGCGCAGGTCTTGGCCTGGGCGTCACACACAAAGCCCAAGTTGAAGAGCAGGGCATTTCGGCTATACTTCTTGTGCTCGATGCACACAGGGCAGCCGATCAGTTTCTTCTCCATGGCTGTGCTAGATAAGGGAACAAGTGGAAACAGAGTCAGGCTCCCCCCACTCCCAAGCCCATCCACTCCTCCCAGGAAGGATCTTCTCGGCAAGGGCCTCACACAGTGATGAGCTTGTTTTGCAGCTCTGGCTTGGTGATGATGTACACCTGGACCGTGTCAAACAGCTCCCGGGAGATGAAGTCCTCAGGAACCTGGGGAGTGGAGTGGCAAAAGGTTCTTTAGCACACCTCAGGACTTGTCAGAGCAAGGACGAAATTCCCCAGGACCTAAGCCCTCTTCTCCAGCGGTTCTCTCCCCCATCAAGCTAGGCCTACTATTGCTTAGTTTCCAACACATGATATGTTCTCACTTGCCTCCAGGCTTTTGCATATGCTGGTCCCTCTACCTGGCACAATCTCTCCCCATTCAGCTGACTTCCTATGCATTCAGGAATATTAATGGACCACCCACTGCTACCTCTCGCGGGACCTGGCACATCTCCCCCGGATCCCCACAGTCCGATTTCCCACAATCACTGTCTATGCGATGTTTGTCTGCTCCGCCACGCCAGGACCCTGGGACCCGGGTCTGAGTATCCTCTCGGTTCAATATTTTCCGTGAATGAAGGAGTAGCGGGCTTGTGTGCAGGATGGGGACGGGGATCACTGCTTCCAGACAGCGGGCTAAGCTCCCGAAAGCGAACTTATTCCGCCCCCCGCCCCTTCCCCTCAACCCTGCGAGCCCGATGTCACCTGATAGGTGATCTTCGGTCCCAGCGTGGGGTGGAACTCGCTGAAGAATATGCATTCGATGCGGCAGCCGCTGCTCATGGTGCTAGAGGGCCCCGGGACCTTAGATCGTAGCGCCCTGGCCTGTGGGAACACCTTTCAGAAAAAGCTCCAAGGCCTCTCAGCTCTCAGTCAAGCACGCCTGCGCACTTACACACCTATGACGCGGACTGCTCAACTGCGCCTGCGCAGGGCGCTCAGAGGCGTGGCTACGGAGGGGGCTCGTCTCAGGAAGTCCTGGGTAGGTAGGCTTCACACCCGGAAGTGAAGCGGCTGCTTGACGGAACGACGGCACGGGGCAGAGTCCCGAGTTTCCCGCTTCCTCAAGAGGAAATCAGCGCGTACGGTCGGCGCTGCGGGCGAGGCAGGTGAATCCTAGCATGGAGGGGCAGCATGCCAGCGGCACGTGAGGAGGCTGCGCGCGAAGGGATTCAGGCTGCAATTTGGTTGCAGCTGGGAACTACGCTTCCCGTAGTGCCTCACGTCCTATCGGCTAGCGCTCCCGCTGGCGACAGCGTGGTGCACGCTGGGATTTGTAGTGTATTACACGGCTTTGCGTATCCTACCTGGAAGGTGGGTCAGTTATCTGTGCCAGTTCAGATGCAGGTACATACTGACAGGCCAGCGGTCCTCGATTATTGCTGGTGCCTCTCTTGGTACTGTCCCTTCCTAGCTCCAGTTCTTGGAAGAGAGTGGCATACCTGCCTTGCAACGCTTACTCTAGTGACAGGAGAGGAACTCGGACATTCGTGAGCCTTGCTTACTCTACTATGCTTGCAGGCTACAGCCACCGGCCTGGTTGACCATGGCCCTTTCTATGGAGACCGAGTCGCACATCTACCGAGCTCTACGCACTGCCTCCGGGGCTGCTGCCCATCTTGTGGCCCTGGGCTTCACCGTCTTTGTGGCTGTGCTTGCCAGGCCTGGCTCCAGTAAGTATAAGCAATAATTAACTTCTGGGAAGGAAAGTGATACTTTTCCTGGGGAGCAGAGGCAATAGGAATTGTTGGGCCTGACTCCTGGGAAAGGCCTGGCTGGCTGAAGGACATGCTATACTGGAGGGACAAGCGGGATGGAGTAAATGAGTGTGGGAGGTCTGCCAGCCTGGCCAGACCCGGGAGTACCTGGCTTCTCTTTTCTTGCCTTGGTGCTCCACTTGGCTGCCTCTTGCAAAGTGCAGTGGGTGGGAGGGACTGCCAGAGGAGTGGCAAAATATGGCCTGTCTGATCCAGGAGGAACCAGGAAGCTAGGTATGGGGTCAGCTTGTTGCAGCAAGCTGGGGGGGCTTGCATTCTGGCAGCACTGCCTGGGATGAGGGACTGCTCGTTTTCCTCGGCCTGTAGGCCTTGGTGTGGCTGGGTGCTTCCCCAGCCTCACAAAGCCTCTTCTCATTCCAGGTCTGTTCTCCTGGCACCCTGTGCTTATGTCTCTCGCTGTAAGTAGTACACCTAGCCAGCTCTTAGGGTTGGGAGGGGGCAGAGGTATAAGTGGCAGCCCTGGTGGCCTCTGAATCCTTAGTCACTTGATATGTTTGGAGGGGTAGGGTGTGGTATTGTTGGAACTGCATGTTCCAAACTCCTGCTCGGCCCTGAACCAGAGTATTCAAGGGTCAGGGCAAATGGGTAGGGTTTATTTAAGCACAAAATGAGGCTTCACCCACCCCCAGGCAGGAAGTAGAAAATGAATTTGGGTGTCCCTCTCTCTACCTTAACTTATGGTGATGCTTCTTAATTTTCCCTGACACACTGCACCTGCTTGTCCAGCTCTGCCAAGAAACTGTATCCACTCTGTGTCAGGGAAACAAACTTGTGAATCATTTATAAGTGCCACATCTCAAACCTTGTGTCTGCTGGGTAACAGCAGACATGGTTTCAGCACAGCACGGAGGAGGAAGTATGGAGGGGTGCCTCTGGCGGGTTACTCAGGGCGGATGTTCTGTCCCAGGTGGAGTTCTCCCCTCCTGCCCTACCAAATGGGCACCCATGTCAGTGGGGAGAGAAGCGAGGGGAATCTGCCTAGATGGACTGGCAGCCTGGAAGGTCACCTAAATGTCTTCTCCCTTCTGCTGGGCAGCGCTCTCACTCGATGTCCATCCCTGTCTCCCCAGTTCTCCTTCCTGATGACAGAGGCACTGCTGGTCTTCTCTCCCGAGAGTTCACTGCTGCGCTCCCTCTCTCGGAAGGGCCGAGCACGCTGCCACTGGGTCCTGCAGTTGCTGGCCCTGCTGTGTGCACTGCTGGGCTTGGGCCTTGTCGTCCTCCACAAGGAACAGCTTGGCAAAACCCACCTGGCCACGTGGCATGGGCGGCTGGGGCTGCTGGCCGTGCTGTGGGCGGTGCTGCAGTGCTCAGGCGGGGTGGGGCTGCTCTACCCCAAATTGCTGCCCCGATGGCCCCTGGCCAAGCTCAAGCTGTACCATGCCACTTCTGGGCTAGTGGGCTACCTTCTGGGTAGTGGCAGCCTCTTGTTGGGCATGTGCTCACTCTGGTTCACTGCCACGGTCACTGGGGGAGTCTGGTACCTGGCTGTGCTATGCCCTGTCATTACCAGCTTGGTCATCATGAACCAGGTGAGCAATGCCTACCTGTACCGCAAAAGGATTCAGCCATGAGCTCTTCTCAGCCTAGAAGCCTGGATTTGCCCCTCACTGTAGAAGATGGGGCCAGGACCTCCTGGACTGTCAGCTGACCAGATCGCAGGGAGACCTCAGGCACCGGAGCACTCAGGGACAGGAGTCCTGTGTGTGACATCTGCACTTGCTCCCCACACTGGAGCGCTTGCTCCCCACACTGGAGCGCTTGCTCCCCACACTGGAACGCCCCCTCCTTCTTTCTCTCCCCTGCCACCCCAGAGGAGCTCAAGGACCATGTGTCTGGACAACAATGGGGTTGCAAGACCGGCTCCCCAGCAACTGGACTCATACTTGTATCCGTATGTCCAGAAATTACAGAAGGAAAAACAGAAAATAATAAAAAAAAAATGACGGAAAAGGCCAGATGGAGACAGTAGCCTAGAGCTGGGGAGAGTTCTTGCTGACACTAGCATGCAAAAGGGCCAGCTGGGCAGGACAGGGATTCTGTCCCTGGCTGCTCACTAAGGTGCTGAGCTGTCACAGCACACAAGCCCCCAGGCTTGGCTGCTGAGTACCCCAGGCCACTGAGGGCTCCAGAAGGCCTCCATGGGCTGTGGCTGTGAAGGTGCAGCTGGGTGCCCTTTCAGTCTCCCGGCTGCCCACGGTGCTGGTTAGATCTGGACAGCAACAGGATGGGGGCGGGGCTGGATATCTCCGAAGTGTTGAGCCCTGAGCACTCCGTCTTGGAGGGAAGCCACGGACGAGACCAATTCCCTACAGAGAAGCCCTCAGTTGTCAGCTCCCCAGGCAGCTTCCCTGCCTGGGCACAGGAGGGAGAGCGGGGCAGTGGGCTGCTCATCCAGCTGGAGTGGCCACGGGACCTGCACCCTGGAACCAGAGTGAGCCCCTGTCTAGCTCTGCTGCTGAGCACGATGGGGGGCTACGCAGGGCGGTCTGACAGAGCCCGGGAGGTGCACCTCCAAGAACTGCTTTATTGATACTGAACGGCTGGGCCCCCTGCCCGCCCGCATGGTCCTGTAGAAGCCCCTGGGGGCTGTGGCTGTCCTGGCCTGGAAACAGTCATGGCCACAGCAGACGCAACTGAAATCTGGATGTGAACACAGTCCTCCTGGGGGAGGGCAGGGGTGCACAGCCCCACGCTGGCAGACTCCCCGGGAGGGTTTTGGCAGATCCTTGCCTTGGCTCAGGGCTCTCGGCAAGCAGCATCAGGTGTGAGGATTGGCCTGGAAGCTGTGGCACCAGCGTCCCTGCAGCCACGTGCTTGGGGCTGCCTGCCAAGGTACAGTCTCACCTCAGGTGCCCGACATAATGGGTGTCTGGCGTGGGAACCAGGCAGCCAGAGTCCTGGGTAGTGTTGGTGAGAAACGGCAGAAGGCCGTGGACGTCCCCAGAAGACCATCTTCCCTCCTTTCAGGGGAGCTGAGAGGGTGTTGGGGGGCACTCAAGGTGGTCTGCAGTTACAGCTGCGGGGAGACTGCCTCGAAGGTAATCAGGCTGGACTCTGGGGCAGCCCCTTGCCCTGAGAGTGCAGGGGCCTTGTCTGAGGGCGGGGGGCCGTCCACCTTGGCCCCTGCCTCCTCGTCGTCATCCATGCTTGGCCAGACGGACTGGTCCTCCACTCTCTTCAGTCGTTCATTGAGGGCCTTCAGGGCCAGTTGCCTGGGGCCAGAGGAAAGAGGACAGGTCACTCCGAGTTTGGACTTGGCCCTTGCCTTCCCCCACGACTCGGACTCCCCTCCCATTGAGACCCCTCTCAGGAGAACCCTGTGTTTTCTTTCCTCGTGCAGGGCCCAGGGCTCCCCAGGGACTGGATCAGGGCCCCCTGTGCCATCAGAATGAAGGTCTGAAGGCGGTACAGCCTTCCTTCCCCAGCTGGGGTGCCTCCAGGCTGAGAAGGCCAGCTGGGTGTCTGCCAGACTGCCCAGCAGGCCATCATCAGGAGTGGGTCTGAGGGTGGTACCCAATGGCGGGCAGGTCGGGTGCTCCCAGACAGACGGGTGGAAGAGCAAGTTCCTGGACATCCTAGTTCGTGCCGGGGCCCTGGCATCACTGGGGGTGATTCTCCTCCAAGATCCTTGTTAGGGCTATTTTGAGCCTCCTGGCAAGGGTGTGTGGGGAAGGCTGGGACTCAAGCATCTGCCTTGGCTCTTAGCCTGGGAAGCACGGCCACCTGAGGTCAGCCAGCGCCCCCAGCTGATGCTAATGTTCTCCTTCCCAGGAGACTCTCCAGAGCCACCAGGACCTATGTTAAGAAGGGACATGCTGAGTCCGTGCAGGCAGAGAGAAAGGAGAAACCCGGGTAGGGCACTGGTTCTACTGGGCAGACTCTTGGCCACCCCGCTCTGGGGCAGGGGGAGAGGTACCCTGGCCCACCAGGGGGTGCGCTGCTGCCAGGGAACACTTCCAAGAGCGGCCCCTCTGGACCCGGCGCACTGGCTGCTCTGCGCCGCCAGGAGGGGCACAGTCTGTAAAGCCTGCCAAGGCCCAGCAGAGACCCACAATCTCCACCACGCCAGGAAACATGACAGGAAAGACAGCCATGACACGGGCACAGAAAGCCCCGGCACACTTCCACACTGTCCTCCAGGCTGGCAGGTGGCGAGGGTGGCAGAGACAGGACAGTCGTCCTCTGTGGCTACCCAGGCTCCCACCCTGCAGGTTGCTGGGTTGGTTCTGCCAAGGCAGAGAGGTAGCAGCTCACTTGGCACTTCCTCACAAGGGTCAGAGTTAGGAAACCCTGTGTCCCACACCTAGCAGACTTCTGGTCTGGGGGCGGCGTGCAGCCAGATGTCAACGTGGCGGGAGGAGTAACCCCCATCCCCAAGTAAGCTCACAACCACAGGGCCGTGCCAAGAATCCACCTCCGGACATCTCCACCCCAGCCTGCCTCCACCTATGCATTTTCTGAGCAGGTGTCTGAATGAACGTCCAGACAACCCTAACAATCCCAGACTGCTCCCGGGCAGAGGTGCTGCCACTGTGGCCCGGTGCCCACCTGAACAGCTCTGAGGACGGCTCGGTTTCTACCAAGCTCAGCCCGGCTGGTTGCATCTTCTCTACCGGATAAGGTTAAGATAGACTTTAGTCTTTAGGGTTCACCTGCCAGAGAGACACAAACTGTAGGGCCCACAATTACGCCCCGCAGCACCCACCAGCTTGGACTACAGTGGTCCGAGGCTGAAAACTCCTTTGAGGAAAGGGTGCATCCCACATGCAACTCCACCGCCCCAGTGGAGAGTTAGCGCAGGGCTAACTCTTCAGCTGAATTCATGAAGCTGCCAAAGCAAGAACACAGCTTGCTCCGGATTTCACTACTCAAACCACTGCCTCAAAAAAACCCCAAGAATAACACACACGGAGCTGTGACCACCCTGGTGAGGCCTCCCACCTGGGAGGGAGAGAACTGGATTTAAAATGCGCACCCCGTCCTGGCCAAGGTGCACCACCTTGAGTGAGTGGCTCCGCGGGGCCTCCTGGTGGTGCACTTGGCTTGCTTTACAGGTAGTGAAAAGGTTGTCTCCACTCCCTGGGGTCATGTGGCCTGGGCCCCTGGGTTTGGTAACACACGCCTACCTGTGGGAGGGTGGGGGTAATTCTAGTAACACCGCCCCCCCAAGCTTCCTGCTCAGTGAGTGGCAGAGAAGCACAGTGTCTGAGTTCAGGCCCAGGAAGAGGACGTGGCTCAGCAACTGGAAATCGGGTGGCCCCGACGGCCTCTTAAGGATCCCAGGCCTCCTGTGCCCCTCCCTCTCATGGACCAGCAGGTTGTTCTGGCTTCCACAGGTCCAGGGTCTAGGGTTCCAGGGTTCTGAGACCATGAACCCCTCACACAGCACCAAAGGAAACCACACAGTTCCCGAGGCTTGTTAAGCAGCACGAGTGGTCAGAGAAGCAGTGTTCCCTGCTGTTGGGAAGCGCCTCCGGAAGCCCAGACACCTAAATGCTGCATTAATTCCTCAAGGCTGCAAACCGGATTTGACGTCTTTCTGAATCTGCCCCGACACCTGACCTTTGGCCGCCATGCCATACATAGCATGCACCCCGCCAGACGTAATGCGACTCAACAATTATGCTTCTAGTTCAACAAGGTTTCAGAATACTCCACAGTACCTTCTCCGCTCCGCATCTTGAGGGTCTGTGCCTGGGAGGCTGATGGTGATGGAGGACGGGGCCCCCACATCATAGCGTTTCACCGTCTTCTGGCAAATCTTCACCTTCACCAGGAGGCTGTGCACCAAGTTCGCCAGCAGCCCCACCACAGGCTGCAGGATCTCAGGGAAGAAGGTGGCAAACGCAAAGTGGTCGGCCATGTCCCCTCGGCCTCGGCTGTGGCGCTGGTAGAAGCGAAGATACACCCAACTGGAGAGCAGCCCAAAGCCGTAGGAGGCCAGCGCCGGGCTCTGGAGCAGCGTGGCCAGCCGCAGCAGCAGCAGCAGCCCCAGCAGCAGCATGGGGACCACGCTGATGCGCACCTGGGGCACTCGCAGGACCACACAGTCCCCCATGGTTTGCTTGAGCGCCACCAGGACACCGCCTAGGAAGCCCAGGGCTCCGTGGATGCGGATGGTGAAAAGGTACACCAGGTTGAAGGAGGCCATGTAGGTAAGGAGGTAGGCGAAGGCCCCCAGCAGCCCCACAGACACGTTCACCACCGAGAAGAAGATGAGCAGCTCCAAGGCCCCCCAGAGGGGCTCCAGCAAGCGTCCAGCCACCACCACTGTGGCCAGGCTGATAGCCACATCCCACACGTGCTGTTCCATCAGCCCGTGTGTGGCCAGGGTCCAGATCCAGAAGTTGGGCGGAAAGAGATAGCCCGGGGTGACCGCCAGGCAGCCTGTGTCCACGGCGAAGGACAGCAGGTAGAGGAACAGTACGGCCGCGCACAGGGCCTTCACCACCACGCTGGCGCTGGCCAGGATGGCCCCCAAGTGTTGGCGGGCGCCCGGTAGGGCGCGCTGCATCTTCCCGGTGGGCGTCGGCCTGAGAGAATGTCCAGTAGACTAGGGGCCTCCCCGGGACCTCGTCCCAGTTCGGCCCCGACGGGAGGCCCAGGTCCGGCCTAGTTACGGCCTATGGTCCCAGTGAAAGTTCCACTTCTGGTCGGGTCGACTCCGGCTGCAAAGGGCTGGGCCGGGCCTGGCTGCGGAGCCAGCGCCTAGGCCCCTCGCGGGGGACCTGATGGAAGGCCCTGGGCGGCTTCGGCCCGCCTGCCCGCCCGCCCTGTGGGCCCAGAGCCAGGCCGAATGGGCTGGCGCTGACCTCAGGGCTGGGCCCACTCCATCCACTCCGGGGTCCTACGGCCGGTCCGGTCCGGTCCGGTCCGCGCGGGCCTGGAGCCTACTTAGTTCCGGGCCCGAGTCCAGTCTGGCTGGCTCCGGCTCGGCCTAGGTCTTGACTTCGAACGCACCTCTTCCCTTCCCAGGCGCGACAAACAGGAGCGGTGCGCCTGCGCGCCCCGGGCGGCGGCGGGTTGCCCTCTCAGGGTAGGTGTTCCGGTTCCACGGCATGCCGGGATACAGAGTTCTCGGCCAGAGCTGGGGAGGAACGGAAATCTGAATTCTGAGTACAACTACAAGTCCCAGGAGACTGCGCGCCGGGGACGGTCCTGTAGGTAACAGAGGAGGTGAATTTGGGAACTGTAGTTTTCAGGACCGTTTCCCCCTGTTCTGGGGAGGTGGGAGTGGGTGGAGCATTGTTAAAAAGCTGAGGTTACCAACAGCCCCACAACTGCATGCCACACGCTTGCTGAATTCCCCGGAAAGAATGGGTCTTTGTGCGGTACATCTGAGTGGGTGTGTCCTTGTGGACGGGTGTGTGGGTAAGAATGTTGGGTGGACCTGGTGTGTGTACTAGTGTGCGCAAACTGGGAATTCCACAGTCTGATATCAAGCCTGACTCAGGTTGTATGGGATGCATGGGGCCTGACCCAGGTTGGAATTTTTGCTCTGCTACTTGGCAGCTGTGTGACATTGGCCAACTTCCTGGACTTCGTTGAAACTCAGTTTCATGGAGGTGCAATGGAGATGACAGGATCTGCTGTGAGGGTTCAAGGGAACTGGAGTGTCAAATGCCAGTTCTCCCTGGGAGCACAGTGAGCGCGCTACCCTGGCTGCCCTTGTTACAAGTGAAGTGAAGTCACAGCTCAAACTCATGTTTCCCCGCCCTCGGCAAATTTCTGATTGCTGGCCCAGAGGAGGAGATGTCTCCCCACAAACTTAGAGAAGAGTGGCCCCGGGTCCCCACTTCTTTGTAGCTGTGGCTTGTGTATTCTGAAAGCTGATTTTTTTTGTATCTTGAGTTGCTTTTAAAAAATATGCACACAGTTAAAATAATTACAGGACAAAGTCCATTCATAACGTGCAGGATCCCTTCCTTTCAGCTACTGATCTCAGTTCAACCGCCAACATGTGCATAGCCTTCCGGGTGGCAAAGGGTGTTAGCACCCTTTATCTTTGGGGTCTGGGTTCCCACTGGGTGCCACGCCAGGGTAGGATTGCCAGATCTAGCAAATCAAAACACAAAATGCTCAATCAAATTTGAATTTCAAATAAACAACAAATACTATTTTTAGCATTAAGCATGTCCTCATTTTTTTTTAGTATAGTCATGTCCCATGCAATATTGGAAACCTACTAAAAATATTTGTTGTTTATCTGAAATTCATATTTGATTGAATGTTCTATATTTTATCTGGCAGCCCTGCCCCAGGATCTCCGGGGCTGTTGCTGGGCATGGGGGCTGTCTCAGAGTTTTGAGTGAGGTGTTGCTCTGTGGCCAGCTCCTGCAGAGGAGTGAGGACAGACGTGTTTGCCAAGGCCTGGAATGCCCTTTATGCAGCATCTAAGGCCCCACAGCCACAGGCCACCTCCTTTCAAATACCTGGGCTGGTTTCTTGCCCTTCTCATTGGGGAGGATGGATTTCTCCTGTCTCGGTTTGCTCATCTGCAGTATGGGGATGAGTGCTAAGGCTGGGGTGAGGACCCAGCCAGAAGCCGCCAAATGAGTGCTGGGTGCGTACTGTGTTGGCAGCACTGGGAAACCTGTTTGGTTTGGTGGTCATGTCTTTCATCTTGAACTTGAAGGTCACGTGGACTGGGGTTGACTATCAAGAGTTGGGATTAAAATGCACAAGGGAGTTGGGTTCCAGTGTGAGCCACAGTGACCATGGAGAGCACCGGGCCTTGAGCCTGCCCTGGGCTGGGAAGAGCAGTGGTTAAACCTTTATGTGGACTGGACCTTGGCTCCTCCCACCAGCAGCGCCGGGCCCTGGAGCACCAGATACTGGACTCAGGCTCAGTACTCACTCTTCACTTCCGGTGGAGGACCTGCCCACTAGGCCAGGGTGGTCTGACCTGATGGCTCCATGCCTGTCTAAACCCACATCTCATCTCCTTGAGCCTCTGGGAGTTTCCCCTCCCCCTCAATACTTTTGGGATTATTCAATACAAAGGATTCTAGTACCTGAAGTTTAAGAGGCCAGGGAAGTGGCATGCCTACCATGCCCTACACCCGGGACCGGATGCTCTGGCCTTCACTCCTGGCCGGACGCTAAGTGGGGCTCCAGGTAATGAAGGCGACCTGTCCTCACACTACCCCATCCTCTCCCCAGGGCAGACACAGTGGATGGGAACCATTTGAAGTGAAAATATGAACATTATTTAATAACTGATCTTCTGTAATAAACCATTTGAAAATATTTTACAAGGAATCACAAGCACAATATTTTACAAAGTTTCTTGACTTTTTTTGTCGCTGTTGTTTTTCCGACTTGTCTGTACAAAATAGGACAACAACCAAAATAAAAGGGCAGAGAAAAGGAAATGGCCCCCAGGTCCCTCGAGTCCGAGGCGAGGGCAGCCGGGTCAGGCGGGCGATGGATGAGAAGGATTAGACCCAGCTGGGGGTTGGACGACTACCAGATGGGGATTGTTGTGTCTGTTTTTCAAACTTAAAATATATATTTATTCTTCTGTATATGTTTGTTTCTTTTTTATTTTTATACTCTCCATTGAGCACCTAACTACACTACAGTTACACACGCACCCCCACAAGACACGGCTGGCACCTGGGCTGGGCGCACAGTGTGGGTGCCCACCGGGGCACCAGCAGCGGGCATGGACCATACACACACTGAGAAAGCGACAAGCAACATGACATTAATTAACGGAGCCATTAATTAATGCATCCACCCTCCCCCCCCTTCCCTGTCCACCTGAGCCCCTCGGTCACAGCCCCCTGCCCTCAGCCCCCCGCCAGCCCCAGGCTGGATGCCTTTGGAGGAAATGACCAGAATGGATGAAGAAGTGTGCCCAGGCCTGGCCTCTGTGTGTGCACAGAGTGTGTGTATGTGTGTGCAAGTGTTCAGCAGGAAGGAGCAGTTTGGCCTCCAGGGGGCAAGGAATGTGTGTGTGTGAGTGGGAAGGAGAGGGGAAGTGGGTGCAGGCCTGAGTGTGTCAGGGCCCAACTGGGGGTGGGACGGCCTGGCTGGGAGCAGTGAAGTCACCCCGCTAAGGCAAAGGGCTATGTCCAGTGAGGGTTCCTCTGCCCAGGGGCGCAGGCAGCGGTGCACGGTCCCACTTGGGGCCCGACACTAGTGATAAATGGTTACAATGAGCACCTGGGGTGGGGGGCATTTAGGGGACACTGGCGGCTAGGGTGGGACAGAGAGGTCTTTGCCCCCTGCCCCAGCATTTGGCACTGTTTGACATTCAGCTTTAGAGATGGAGGATGAGCTGCGCTGCAGGTCAGATGCGGGGGGGCAGTGAGCAGGAGACGAGGTGTGCACATCAGCCCTCCGACCAAGCCTGCGCCTGTGTGAGGATTGGGAGCCCCACCTCTACCCCACCATGTGCATGTCTGTGTCTGTGTGTCCTCCAGGATGTCTGTCCCCTGTGGGTCTAGGCTCTGCCCTTAGGGCTCCAGGTGTGCATGGGGTTGTGCCTGAGCCACTTTCACTGTTGCTGTCTTAACACCCGAAGTGCTTGTGGGGAGGGTGTGGGCTGAGAGGAGCTGGAGCCCACTGGGGGGATGCCTCAGGACCTCCCTCCTGTGGGGACTTAAGCTGGGATGCACAGAGCTCCAACTGCCCTTCTCAACTTCCTCCATTATTCCCAGGGAACCCAGATTTGGTCCAGGTGGGGTGGAGGGGCCCAGTTAGAGGTATCCTCTTGGGGCCAGGCCTAGATCTCCCTCACAAAGGGAGCCTGGGGTGGGGTGGGCAGTGGGGCCTAGTTTGGCACCAGCACTGTGGCTTCCCTGTCCCAACCCTGGGGGTGGGCAAGTCCAGTGGGAATGAGGGGTCTGGGGACACTATGACAGTTCAGCAGCAGATGTGGCTTGGGGGCCAAAGACCTGCGGCGCTCTCCTGTGGGCCTCCCCCCCCCCCCCCCGCCCCCGGCTAAGTCCAAGGCTAAGACTCTAGGGGCCTGGCGCGTTCAGGTCCTTCGGGAGGACGGGGGGTGAGAACCTAAGGTGGGGGTGTGGGGCGAGAGCGAGAGGCCTGGGGCGGGGAGGGCGCTCAGAGGCGGCGCGAGGCCTGGGCGTGCACTGGAGCCTGCGGCCCGGGAGGCAGGCCTAGGAGGAGCAGCAGCTGCAGGGACACCAGGATGCTCAGCGACGGCGGGAAGGAGGCTCCGCGGCCGCAGTCTGAGGTATCTTCCTGCAGGAGAGAGACAAGGAGCTGGTCGGCCAGGGGGGCCCGGGACAGGGTTGCGCCAGCCCCAGGGGTGGAGAGAGAGCGGGCGTCCAGCCCCTCCTCTCACCGTTGCGTTGTAGTCAAAGCAGATGTGCGGGCCTCTCCGGTATCTTGGTCTCTGCACCAGTTCGCACTGCTCCGGTCCGTCCGCTGGGCATGGGTAGGGAGTCAAGGAGGCGGCAGCGGCGGCACAGAGGGGGCGCGCAGGGCGGGAGGGGGGCTGGGGACGGCGGGGGCAGGATACAGTGCGTCTCCTTCTGCAGCAGCCGGCCAGCCTCACACTGGCTGCACAGCGGCTTCTCAGCCACGACGAAGAGGAGGTTGGTGTTGGTCAGTCTCTGTGCGTGGAACAGCCTGGCGGCGTCACCGAAAGGCTGGGCGTTGAGATCCGCCCCGCCCAACCGGCCGCCACCCGAGGCAGCCCCGCCCCCCGCCCCTCCCGGTCCTCTGTCGGCACCTGGAGCAGTTTCCACAGTCGATGATGGCGTTGTAGGAGGCGTTCACCGACCCGAAGTAGTACTGCGTCTGTTTCATGACACAGCTGCTCTCACGCGCCTCGGGGTTGCCCTCGGCCTCCGCGGGGTCTGCAAGGGCCAGAGCCGCCTCAGCCACAGCCTCACGCCCTGGCGCCGCTTGGGGACTCAGCAGCGCTCAGCTGTGTTCGGTCATAAGCCCCGCCCTCCCGTTAGGATCGAAATCTGCGGAGATCCCAGAGGGGATTTGGGGGTGGGGGGGACTCCAAAGCCTTACCTACCTGCTTGGAACCAGCTGTGGTAGATGAGGCCGTAGAGAAGCTGCTGGAACAAGGACCTGCAGGGCATGGGTCACTGAGTGGGAGTGGTCAGTAGAGGCCAGTGCCCTGACCACTTCTCTTGAGCCCTCCCTGGCCCCTCTCCCCATGAAGTCTCACCAGGCCGCAGCTGAGGTCCACCAGGCCAGGTTAAGAAAGTCTGCAATGGTAGGCTGCAGCAGGGAGACAGGTGTGGGCTGCCACTGCTGCCAGGGACGGGGTCACCCCCCCCCCAGCTCTCTTGTCAGAGCCAGGGGGTCATCTTTGGGCACGTCTCCCAGCCCATCCCCCGCCCCCAGATCCAGGCAAGGCATTGCTGGGGCTCACCACAAAGACGCCCCGGGGTGCAGCACCCAGGTTGCCTGGGGGCTGGGGGGCACAGGCTGCCTGATAATCGTAGGACTCCTTGCGGGTGTAGAACGAGTTGTTGTAGAGTGCCAGCATCAGGTTGGCGTCCACCTCGCTGAAGAACCTGCCCACCTGAGGGTGGGGGAGGGAACCACAGTCACAGGGCTGGCAGTGCCATGCCCCCAGAGGGCTCTACCCCAGACCACCCCTTCCCACCCCCCTTCCTGACCCTCACCTGGTCCCACTGATGGTTCTGGTTTGACAGCACCAGGAATCCCCCATCATCAATGAGCACGCAGAGCAGGTCCTGAGAGGGGGGGAACAGGGAGGAAGAGGGAGACGAGAGGGGCTTGGGCCCAGACCTTGGCAATCTGCTGGTTGAGTGGAGGGGTGGCCACTTGCCCTGGTTCTAATGAGGCTGTGAAGTCAGGTTGGGGATGGGCTAGGAGTTGTAGGGGGTACTAAGAAGCCTAGCAGTGGGGAAACCTCGGGCTCGGGGCACACGCACCTCATTGTTGACCTCGCAGTCCATCTCACAGTGGCTGCTGGGGCCACACTGCTGGGCAGAGAGCAAGGACCGTGAGGTGCCTGTCAGTTCCCCCTCCCATCAGCCGCAGGTCCCCAGGCCATCTGCCCCAGCCCCTGCCCCCATAGGCACCAGAGCTGTCCTGAACGGGAGGACAGCTGGGAGTCCCTGGGGGCTGCAGAACAGGCCCTGCTGGCTTGTGGCCCCCACCCCCGCACAGATACCTTCTGAGGCTGGTCCTGGTGGGTGCGGTTGCTGGCCAGCACCTTGAACTTCTCAGCCCAGGCCTCTAGATCCAGCTTAACACCCACCACTGTGGGGGACAGTAAGGGGCCATCAGGGCCCTCCTGCCTGGGGAGCTCCCTGCCCGTCATCTCTCCCCGCTTCCACCATGGCACGCACCTGCTGGTCTCAGCATGCGCCCACCTAGGCTGAACTCCACAGCTGTACTGACAAGGATGCCCACCGTGTCGTTCTCCAGCTCCAGGGGTCTCAGCAGGGCTGTGGGCAAGGGTGGGGTCCGGTGCGGCAGTCAGGAGTGGGGGCTGGCACCCACACTGACAACTCTCTGCTGAGCCCTGAGGACCCAGGAGCCCAAGCCACAGCTGACCCCAGCCTAAGTCCCTGGCACCCACCACCTAGCACAGTGGTTGGCAGAGCTTAGCCTCTCTTCTCATCTGCAATCTCAGCCTGCCTCATGACCGAGAGGGGCCTCAGTGGCTAGAGCCCAGCCCTGCCCAAGCACCCAGGGGGGCCTCAGCTTCCCCTGCTGCCATGGCCCCGGGGGACACTCACCGTCCTGGTGTGGGGGCTTGAAGACGTAGCCACGGTTATCCAGGCTGCGGCGGTAGAAACTGGCGCTGAAAGGTTCAGGGCTCTCCGTCCAGTCCTCAGCTGCCCTGCTCACCCACAACAAGCAGAGGTTGATGGAAGGGGTGACTTATGGGGGACAGGGGTCTCAGCAGGTACAAAGAGGCCTCTGGGTGGCAGGACAGAGGCAGGGCCTCAGGTGAGGGCAAGGTGTCGAGTAGTGGGGCAGGTCACTTACTTGTTGGGGAAGACTCGAGTGATGCCGCCATCGGTGGCAGCGAACACGGCTAGGAGGCTATACCTGCGGGTGGCGGGGAGGTGTGATCACAGGCCTGCTTTCAGCAGGGCCAGTACCCTGCGGTGGCCACAGTCTCCTGCCCACCCCCAAGGCTGGGTGGTGCCTACGTGTTGAGATCCTGGTCCCGCCACACACGCTCCACCAGCTGCTGTGTGATGCCTGTGTCCAAGATCAGGTTGTGCAGGAGGAAGTTGTTGCCTGGAAGGGGAGGGGAGGGCTGGAGGCGGCATCTTCTCATGACTTTTGCCCCTTTACACGCTCCGCACAAGGCTCCCACAGGACCAGTGCCCCTGACCTGGCCCAGGCCTTGCCCTTGCCTGGGGCCTCATATTTCCACACCTGCCCAGTCCCTGGGCTCCTCGGGGCTGCCCCAGTGGGCACTCACACTGCTTGGAGTCCGGGGTCACTTTCTCCATAAGCTCAATGAAGTTTTTCAAGAACTCGGTGTTGTTGTCAGAGGCATTCAGGTCCTTGCAATACTCTCTGGGGGTGGAGGGGGGCAAGAAGAGTGGGCTTGGGGGGCTGGACAGGGCAGAGGGTTGAGGCTTCCCAACAGGTCTTCCTGGTCATTTTCTGAGAAGCCCAGGCCTCCGGGAGGCACACATGTACAGGCTGCAGCCACTACACGCCTGGCGGGCCCTGCCCCGGGCTGAGTAGGGGCAGAGCTGAAAGGAGAATGAGGGTCTCCTTCTTCCACCCTGGGAGATTCTCCCTGCCGGGCAAGGCCCCGCAGACCCTCCCACCTATGCTGTGTATCTGGACCCAGTCGGAGCACCTGGGAGGCCCTCCTGGTGGGCTCACCCGCCTGCATGCTGTGTGGGCACAAGGTGGGCGGAGTCCCAGCAGCGGCTGAGTCAGCCGAGTCTAAGACCTCATCTGCCCCTCCTGCCGTCACCCAGCTGCGTGCCTTTGGGCAGCTCACTCCGGCTCCCTGCGCTTGTTTTTTCCATCACACCACAGAGGACTCCGTGAAGTCAGTGGGGACACATGGGTCCTCGGGCTGGCTGTTCCCTCTGCCTGGGATGCTCCTGTCCCAGAGGGGGACAGGCCAAACCCTCGCTGTCTGGAGGCCCCCCAGGCCCAGAGAGCGTGGGGGCCGTGGGGGTAGCCTCTGCTCCCCAGGCAGATGTGGTGAGCAGGCCTTCCACCCTGGTAGAAGGAGCTGTCTGTCCTGCTCAGCTCCTCATCTCACCCCTGGCCCCAGAGACCTCCACACCAGCTCCTGTGGCCGCAACTTCGTGAGAATTTTTAAACTGTGCTGCTTCCCCAAGCTCCGCTAGGGCCTCACAGCTTGATGAGGGCACCCAGGACTGGGTCCCAGTGCCCCCTGTTCCCCGGCCGCTGGGGCCTTGGTGCAGCTCCTGGCTTCCGCTTCCGCACGTGAGGCCACACCTGACACCCCCGAGCAACGCCTGAACAGCTGGGCTTCGGTACATGTCACCTGCAGCCCCTCATGTGTGCATTTGTATGTGTGGGTTACTTTACTCGCTCACCCAACACATACTTATTGAGCTCTCTTGCACCAAAGACACAGAGGTGACAAAAATGAACACAGTCCCTGTCCTCAAAGAGCTTCCTCAGGATCATGTGGGCTGCACAGGCCTTTTCACCCATGTCCACAGGCACTGATGCACACAGCCTGCCCCACCCTTACACGCAGACTCCTTCGGATGCCCACGATGACTCACAAATCCACACACACAATTACAGGGAGTCACAGAGAGATTTGTGGGTGCATGCGCGCACGTGCACACATGAAGGTTAGGAGTGTCCAGAGCCCACCTCTCAGGAGTGAGGTGCCTGAGAGTGTCGTGGGTCTCCATCTGCTGTACGCATCTGCCCTCATCCAAAGCCCAGGCCCCAGGGGAGGGCTTTACCCCCTGGGGGCACACTGGCTTCTTCAGGTGTGGGCCCCCAGGCACAGGGTGCGCTCACGAGGATGTGTGTGCATGCTGCGAGTGTACTCAAGGATGGCCCAGGCCTGGACCTGTGCCGGGCCCTGACCCCTCGCTTGTCCCAGGAGCTCCTCAAAGCCCCCACCCCTTCTTCCGCCCTGTCCTCAGTGGGCCACCACGCCTGGACTCAGCATGCCGGCAGGGGCCCCGGCGGGCTGGTCCCCAGGCCCACACAGACACTGACTGACACAGGACAAGGACGGGGTGCGGAGGGAGCAGTGGGGAGGCACCGCAAACCAGAGCAGCAGCTGCCCAGCAAGGGGCATCCTGCGGACAGCCAGCCCAGGGCAGAAAGGAGTCCTCTGGGTGCCTGAGAGGATAGGGAAGGTCGGCAGAGGGTCCGGAACCCTCCCGCCCCGGGCCTGGTGGGAGCCAGAGCTGGGGGCAGCTGGCCACTGCTGCCTGGTTCGGCTGCATGGCCCGGGTATGCAGGTGGCCGCACACTCGGGGCTATGCACGGGGTGGGGTGACAGTGCACAGGACACAGACACACAGAGCTCTGGGCAGCAGTGCAGGAGGCGGGCCAGGGCAGTCGGGGTGGGGAGGACACCTCAGCAAGGCCACACGCAAGCTACCTGGGAGCAATGAAAACATGTCCTTCAGACTCAAAGCTGCTGGGGAGCAGGAACTCAAAATCTGCAACAGAAACGGGGGTTATCCGGCGGGGGCTGGGGAGGCGGGAGGCCAGGGGGCTCAGAGCTCAAGGAGCTGGAGGGACAGGGGAGGGGGTGGCTTCAGGGAGGGGGAGACACCAGCAAAGAGGGAACCCGCCACTTTCATGTTCAAGTTCGAGCCAGAGAGAAGGGGTGGGTGGGGAGGGGTGGAGGGCCTGTGGAGACTAAAGCATCGCAGGAGGGCAGTTATAGCCAATATGTTGCCCGGGCCCGGTCCTCTGTCGGCAGTGAGTCCCTTGGCGTGGCTGTATATGCTTCCATACGGCTGTATAGCACATATACACGGACACACACACACACATATATATACACACACCGCTATATATATGCATGGTCTGGGGGAGGCGCCAGTCTCCCTCGCATCGCATCCAGGATGGAAAAGACTGCATGCTGAACTCCCTTCGCCTCCGTAGAGACTTCGAGGAAGGGAATTGGCTTTTGGCCGAGGATTGTTATCTCTCTTTCTTTGCTGCAGCGGTTTGCATTTTGGTAGGTCTCGCTTTTGTTCTGTGTCAGGCATCAACATGGCCAAACCGAGGGGGTTTCTCACGGGCCCAGACAGTCCAACCAGAGACGGCGGGCGAGGGCAGCTGGGGGTGGGCTGCAGTGCATTGTGGGGTCTGGTGGGCCCCCCTGGAGTGGGAGCCGGGTGAGGGGAGACCTCGAGGTGCTTGTGAATGTCCCCACACTGCGGGAGGAGAGTCTGGGAGTTGGGAGGGGGTGCGAGGTTGCGTGGAGCTGCACTCCTGCCCTCTTGGGCTGGAGGCATGAGAGCAGGCGGGGAAGGAGGGCTGCGTGCCCCCTCCGAGGGCCTGTCTGGGCTCAGAGCAACCAGGGAGGAGTGCCAGGGGCTCTGGAGAAGGTGTGGGGTGCTGCTGAGGATCCACCAGTCAGGCCTGTGTATGTGTGTGAGTGACATGAGTGTGTCTGCATGTGTGTGCAAGGGCACGTGCGTCTGTGAGTGTGCACGCGGGTGTGTGGCTGCCCTATGCAGGTTTGTGGGGGAACCGGGGGGTGTGGCCACCAGGGCTCCTCTGTGGCCTCTGCCTGCTTTGGCACGGGCACCCTGCTGGCCTGCGTTGGGGAGGTGCCCCCTGCTCTCAGCCTGCCGCACTCTGGGTGTCCGCCGTGCCACCCTTTTATGGGACCTGACCTTTCGGTCACCCCAGGGCTTCACATTTGCAGAAGAAGGGTCTTCCCTATTCCCAAATACTCCCACAATGCACTGCACGCTTCCAGGGAGGGGGGCCTTGGGGTGCCTGGAGGGGCCGGGCAGTCACTGGTTGGACTGTTGCTTTCTGACAGGACTGTGAGGCAGGGGTGGGCACGAGCCGACAGGGAAGGGGTGGAGGGGAGAGGAGGAGGAGAAAGAAAAAGGAGGTGGGGAGTAGGAAGGGTGACTACGCTGTGGTTGTCTTTGTGACTAGGGCCCTGCATTTCTGGGGTCCCTGGGAGGAGGAGAAAAGACAACTCAAGCCAGTGGAAGTAGGGCATGGCCCCCACCCGGGCTGGTGGGGGCAGCTGCATCCTCTTTGCTAGACTAGGTTGGACATGGCCCCTGGGGCTTCTTGGGGAGCCCCCGCTTCCAGGCCATGGGACCAGGGACAGGATAGCCCCTCGTGGCTCTCCACGCCCCACCTGCCCAGGGGTTCACTGGGATGGCTGCGTCTCTGTGCACCAGTGGCAAGGCCCTCGTGAGCTGCTCTGTCTCCCCTCTTGCCCTCACCAGGGTCTGTGAGTCTGCTGCCTGCCTTTCCTGGCAGTCTCTGCGCTGGGTACCTCTGGAGACCTTCTTTACATCCAGCCTGACTCTTGTGCTGGCTCCTTGTGGTCCAGACAGATCCCCTTCCATTCCCAGGCAGGTCCCCAGCCCCCGAATCTGCCTTAATTTTGCAAAGGACACCATCTCCAACCTGACTGCCTCCCCAGGAACAAAGAGCACCCGGGGCAGGGACCAGCTGGGGGCCTTGGCAGCATCTTTAGGAGTGGCAGGGGATGGGATTTCAGCACCCTGGCCAGCACCCACGACGGCCCAGTAGGCCTCATTCTTCAGGTGGCCTGGCGCCTGCCTCAGGTTAGGGCTCCAGGCTTGCTGCCAGCTTCTGCAGCCAGCACCAGAGATCAGAGTGGGGAGAACCACCCCGGAGGAAGTCTCTATGTCTGGCCCTTTCCAAGAAGCCTCATGTCAGTCCCCCTGAGGACTGATCTGCCCCTGCATCTCGGGCCCTGGCACTGCTGGGTGGGAGGTGGTGCAGAGGCATCCAGCCCTGTCCCCACTGTTGAGTTGTCTTGGAGGGACAGAGAAGGGTGGGCAGGGGCCTGCACGGAGGGAGCGAGGAGGAGGAGGAGGGGCCCTGAGCTCTCAGAACACTGGGAACCACCCTGCAGGGAGGGCCAAGGGAAAGGGCCGCTGGCTCTAGTAGGGATCAGAGGAAAGGCAAGAACTGGAAGAGCCAAGGGGATGCTGGGAGGGGGCCCTGGAGAGCAGGGGTGTGGCTGGCCCTGGGCAGGGAGGGGGGCAAGCAGGGGCATGAGGTTGGGTGGGGTGGGGAGAGGAGGGTGCACTGGTTCTGAATATACTTGCCCTTCAGTTTGCTGATTGGCACTGGGACAGTCCACCAAGAGAGAAAGCGAGGAAAACAAAAACAACACAAACACAAAAACAAACGAAAAGGGGGAGGGGAAGGGGAGGGGCACAAACAATATTTTATTCAATGGCTGTTTGAATGAAAATATTGTGTCTTATCATCATACCGAAAGGAAACTTCTTGCAAAAAACGACATGAGAGAGAAAGAGAGAGCAAGAAAACTCAAAGGAGATGAGCCCCAGCGGGCCAGGCAGGTGGGGGGCACCCGGTGGGGCCGGAGCCCCAGCCTCCCTCCCCGAGACCCGGGCGCTGGGCAAGTGGGGCCACAGGCTCCGGGAGGCCCAGGGTGAGGGGGACATGCAGGGATGAGCCACAGGCAAAAGAGTGGGAAAGGGAGGAAAGGAGGGAGGAAAGGAGGGAGGGAGGGCGAGGATGGGAGAGGAGGGCCTGAGACAGGGAGGGGAAGCAGAGAGCGGGCAGGGGTGCCGGGTAGCGGGCGGGGGGGGGCGATGTGGGAGAGAGAAAGGCAGGAAGTGAGCAGAAGGGGAAGAAAGAGAGGGAGACAGAGGAGGTGGTGGGGCATCCAGGGAGGGGAAGAGAAGGAAGGAGGGTGGGAAGGAGAGAGGGAGGGAGAAAGGAGGAAGGGCGAAGAGAAAGGGAGAGAAGTAGAAGGGCGGAGGTGAGGAGGGAGGTGAGTGACGATGCTGGGGGGGCAGCGGGACTTTGCAGAGAGACTTTGGGGGTGGTGCCGCAGGGGTGAGTGCTTCAGGGAGAAGGGGGAGGAGGGATGAGAGGCAGGTGTCTTCCAGGAACGCAGCCCCCAGGGGTGTGCAGGGGAGGCAGGCTAAGGAGGGAAGACACGGAGTAGGAGGAACTAAAAACAGAACCTCAACGAAAACCATGAGAGAATGGGAGGGTGGTCTGGAACCAAGTCTACGAAGAGGCGAGCATGCAGATTTCCACAGACTTTCCGGGCTGCTGCCCCAGCCTTTGGGTGCCTGGGGGTGGGCAGACTAGGCAGGAGGGGCTGCCCAGCCACAGGCAGCTGGCAATGCTGCCTGAGGCCAGCTGGGGTGTGGGGCAGAGGCAGGGGTGCAGGGCACAGGCAGGGGCTGGCCACTTACACTTGACCTGTAGGATCTGGTCGCTGAGATTGGCTTGGAGGTAGAAGGTGCCGTACGGGGGGAGCACGAGCCCTAGGCTGGGAGGAGGGCAGAGGGCGCACAGGTCACTGCTAGGGAGAGGTGAACCGCACTGGGACCCCTCCCCAGAGCTGTGGAGCTGGGCAGAGACCTAGACTGTGGCCTCCCCTCCCCTGACCACCAGGAACATCTTTCCCTGGTGGGAGATTTATGGCCTCGAGGCCTGGACCCTCCACTTCCCAAATTCTCCTGGATGCCTGAGAACTTCCAGCCCCAAAGCAAACCACCTCACCCCTCACACCCAGCAGCCTCCCCCAACACACCAACTGCCTGGCCAGCCTCCTCCATCTGGCCAGCAGCGAATTCACAAGGGGCAGAACACCGTCAGCGAGCTAGGCTGGGGCGGTGCTGCTGGGGGAGTGGGGGCCGCTGTCCACAGAGGTTCAGGCCATGAGAGCCAGCCGAAAGCAGGCCTAGCGCTAACACGATGAGGGGTGGCTCGGGCCGCTGCTGGGGTGTGAGGGAGACGCTGGTACTGCTGGGACCAGACCCACTGGGACCCGCGCCAGCTTGTGATGCCTGTCGACAGCAGGCCCGTGAGTGTGCTGATGGGGATACCCTGGGGGCAGACACCCAGGGGTGCAACCCAGGCAGGAGAGATGCGTCAGGTGCATGGTCTTCTCTCTGTCCTGTGCTCCCAGGACATGGAGCTTGTTCCTGAGGGGTCAGCAAGAGGCCCTCGGGGACTGAGCGTCACGGGGTGGGACGTCGGCAGTCCTGGCTGCAAGAGTCCCTGGCGCTTCGGCACTGGTGTTGGGGAGGGAGGGGGCAGCTGGCCTGGGGGGCACCCTGCCCTTCCCTCCTGCCCGACCTTGGCCTCACTCACCTGTAGTTGGTGTTCCTTATGGGCACCCAGGTGTAGTTCCGTGTCACCTCGTCTATGTACCTCTGGGAGAAGAGGCTGGGTCAGGCACTTGGGCACCGGTGCAGTGGGGTCGTGGCGACGGAGACGTCCGCCCTTACCCTGTCCCTCCCCCACCACCTTCTCACCTCGTCCAGGGACTTGACCAATGTTCTGATCTGCTTGTGGCCCCTGTTGCCATCGATCATGCTACGGCGGATCTGGAAGAGCCAGAGACTTGAAGGTGGTGCCCCACCCTCCTCTGCGTGGGCGTCCCACCCCCTCCCTTCCTTCCTCACCTCCTCCTTGTTCTCATCCTCTAGCTCTGCATCCAGGAAGTCCAGGGTCACGGGCTCCCGGAAGTTGCTCTGCGAGAGGCAGGGCAAGGAGTCAGGGGTCACCACCCCATAGGGTCCAGCCCCTCCAGGCCGCCCTCATGGCTCACCTGGGGCTTGAGGTTGGGGTGCAGCAACACGTAGCCGTTCAAGTCAATGGCGAACACGTAGCCGTTGGCTCCGAGCTGGGGGTGCAGATTGGGGGCTCAGAGCCTGGAGGGCAGGGCGGAGGACCCCCAGGCTCTGGGGCCCTTTCTCATCCTGCCTCCCATGCCCCGGAGGGGTCTGTCTGCCTATCTGGATCAGGTGCCCACGTGGGGCTCCAGCCTGCTTCTCAAGCCGAGCCCAGCAGGCTGATGCCCCTCACGCAGCAGGCTTGGCCTAGGCTGACCAGCTCCAGGCACCACCATTCATCTGCCAGTCTGCACTTCTCAGCCCACCCCAGGTCTAAGGGCTGTCAGCAAGAGGGCTCCACCTCCACTGGGCCCACAGGCTGCTGCTGCTCCCCCCCGCCCCCCACCTCCACCCCACTGCCTCCTCCACCTCCTCAGGGTCCCCATCTCAGCAAAGCATGGGGGAGGAGTGGACCCTGGAATCTCACAGGCCTGGGCGTCTCTTCTAGCTGGAAGAGGAGAGTGAGACCCTGGCCCTACCCTTACCTCTTAGTGGTTTTCTCAGCACACATGGAGCCCAGGGGCACGGGATGGCCATTGTGTGGCTCAGGCTGAGGACCGAAGTCACACACGCCCCCTCCCCACCCCTTTCACCGGCAAGACCCAAACGCCCCTTACACAGGCCCTGGGCCAGCTGCGCTGATCTCGCCCCTTCCCTGGCTCATGATTCTGTCTTCTACCTCCAACCTTTGTCCTGAGAATCCCCTCTAAGGTATGCCTTCCTCTCCTTTTTACCCAGGTCACTCCTGCCAGGTGACCGTCCAGGGGGCATCCAACACAGCTTGCTGGCCACCCCCGGCCCACCGCCTGTTAGTATATAGCTGTCGGCTAAGAATGGCTTTCACATTTTTAAATGCTTGAAAAAGAGCAAAAGAACAATTGTATTTCGTGACCTGTAAAAATCATCTGAAATGCAAATTTCAGGATCCACAAACAAAACTGCATGGGAACACAGCCATGCACATTTGTCTGTTTTGTCTGCGGCTGTCTGCCCGCCCAGCGGGGGATTCAGGCTGGCGGGGCCTCCAACAGTCGTGGTCTGGCCCCTTACCGCCAGAGTGCTGACCCCGGCTCTGGGCCCAAGGTCACCTCCTCTGGAAGCCTTCCCTGACTGCCTGAAGTCTGAGGTCTCCGTGGGGGTGCCCTAGTGGCCATCAGTCTCCTCTGCAGAGCCTGGCTGTGTCCCCACAGGAGGCAGGGCAGGGTGGACATGCAGGCGGACACTCACCGTGTAGTTGGGAGTCAGCCTCTTGATGTCATTCAGAGCCACGTCGATGCCCATCACGCCCAGGATCAGCTGGTTCTGGGAGCGGAGGCCGGTCTGCGATGGCCTCAGTCCCACCCCCATGCCCAAGGCCTCCAGCTGTTCTCACAAGTGCCCCCACCCCCGCCCTGCCCAATCGGCAGACCTGCCTACCCCTCCCTCCTCCCCAGGCTGTTCTGGGCATGCTGGTCCCCCAGGCATGCCTTGTCCTGCCCCAGTGGGGGGCTTACCTTCTTCTCCCCAGGACCATCCTGCGTCAGGTTGAATACTGGGAGCGTCCCTGTCACCACCAACCCCAGCCCCTGAAGGGAGAGGAGGAGGATCGGGTGGTCTCCATGGCCAGCCATGCCTCCCTCCACATGCTCAGAGCAGGGGCTCAGGGGCAAGCCACCTTTCTTGCTCCTTTATTTAGATTACCCCCATCATGGTGTCCTCAAGGGGCATGACTCTGTGGGGGGTGCATCCATGGGGAAAGGTCACCAGCCCCACCCCTTCTGTGCCAGGGGCTTTACCAGCGCGTCCTCATACACGTTGGTCCATTGCACTTGCTTGGCCTCCTTGCCCGCCAGCACCATGGGCCTGCCGAGGACGTCTAGATATTCCTGGGGAGGGCATGGTTGGCAGGGGTCATGAGTCTGTCCCTCCCACTGTCCCTTCCCTGTTCTGCCTCCCCATGTGACATCACACCACCAGGGGGCGCTCTCACCCCGAAGCAGCTCATCATAGGCACTGACCCCCTAGAAGCAAGGGGCTGGGAAGAGGGCCCCCCCACCACAGTCTTACCTGTGTGTTGATGCGGATGGCCCCGATGGAAGGGATCTCAAAATAGTAACCTGTGAAGGGAGGTGAGGCAGAGGCAGGCCTGGGTGATGCTCAGGACCCAGGGCTCAGCGGGCCTGTACCGTGGGGTGTGTCTGCAGCCCTGACTTGTCCCTCAGGCTCCCTCTTTTTGGGGTCAGTCCCCCTGAGTCCCCTTAGTGTTCCCGTGAGCGCAGGGGTGTCAGGAAGCTGAGCTGGGGGGAAGAGAGGAGTGGAGGCCTGAAGTCCCTCTTTCTAGGCCGGCAGTGACACTCAGAGGCCACCCAGGGGACCCGCCCCAATGCCTGGACAGATAGATGGGTAGCAAACAGACCCAGGAGCAGACATGCTCGGGGATATGGGGACAATGGACATTCAGACAGATGGGCGAAAAGATGCCCAGTCAGATGGACAAGTTGGCCAGTCAGACAGAGAGACAGATGGACAGTCCCACGTATGGAAAAATGAACAGACAGTGGGTGAACAAGCAGCTGAGCCTGGGGAAGGACAGGCAGCCAGCCTGACGGGCGGCAGGACACAGCAGGTGAGCCGGCCCTGTGGCAGCGGCATGCAGGCGAGGCACCTTTGTTGGCGCAGGCCATCCACTGCAGGGGCGTGACGTCGTAGTTGTGCTGCCCCACGGAGAACGTGAACACGCGCACCTGCGCGGGGCGGGGCCTGGGGTCATTGCCGCGGCTGCCGCGGCCCCGCTCCGCCCACGGCACGATGGCACCCCCCTCGCTGCCCTCCCCCCCACTGGGCCAAGCCTCACCGTGCGGTTGGGCCAGTTGTACTTCTCGAAGACGTCCTGCACGCGGTCCTCGCCACCGTCCGTGAACATCATGATCATCTTGTTGCAGTTGGCGCGCGTGATGTTGGACTGGGCGAGGGGGCAGGGTCAGGTGGTTCCAGCCCCGCCTGGGCAGGGCATGGGTCTCCCATCCCCCACAGGCCTGACCCCCGCCCCCACACACAGCAGAGGGTGCTCTCTGATGCTAACAAGGCCGTTCCCTCTGGACGTTCCCAGCGTCACTGAGCCCCCGCCCACCCGCCCTCGGCCTCCCACTCGCCTGCCCAGGGGCTCACATTCTGCAGCTGGTCGAAGGCGTACTCAAAGCCGGCCTTGTAGCCTGTGGTGCCCTTGGCCACCATGCCCTGCACAGCCTCCTTGAACACCTTTTTGTTGCGCACATTGGCTTGCACCAGGTGCGTGAAGCACGACACGGGCTGCGCCTTCTCGTTGAACTGCAGGGACGGCGGGGGCGGTGACTGCAGCGGGCAGGCAGGGGCGGCCTGATCCCCGCCCGCCTGCCGCCTGGGCACTCACCGAGGCTACGTTCACATAGTCGTCGTCAGAGAGCGTGTCCAGCATCTCACAGACTGACGTCTTCATCAGCTTCAGGGTCAGGCCGCTCACGCTGCCACTCCTGCGGAGGTCAGGAGGTGCCAGGTAGGCCCCTGGTGCTCTTCTGCCGTTCCCCAGGGTGTCTCTGGGCAGCAGATGCTAGCCCCTCGCCCTGCCCCCCCACCTGCCACCAGGGCCCACTCACACATCCACGATGATGACCATGTCCTTGGGCGATGAGGCCCCCTGGATGTACCTGCCCAGGATAGGCTCCAGTCAGGGCCAGCCCCACTGGGACCTCATGGGTCCCTCCTCCCTTCACCCACACAGGGATTCAACATGTTTCCATCGAGCATCCCTGCGTGGGCCATACAGGGTCCTAGGCACTGAGGACACTGTTTTATAAAACAACCCCTGCCCATGACATGAGTGACCAGGTCCCCCAGCACATAAATGACCCCAGGGAGGGGTGAGCAGCTGATCCAGATTGGGGGCCGGAGGTATGGGCCCTGGTCTCAGTGGCCTGTCTCATTCCCCAGACTGGGTGAGGCCCAGAGGGTGGGTCCCAGCTGTGTGTGGGGAGGGAGAAGGGCGTGGGCTCCTGCAGGGCTCAGATGGGGGGCGGGGGCGGGCCAGGCCCACAGAGGACACCTCCACCCTTGGGAACCTCCACTGGCCCCACCCCTCCGTCCTGAGGGGGTGAAGTGCCGGGCAGTGGACGGGGGCAGAGCTGCTGGGAGGCCTGCCTGGGTGATGGGATCCATTTTCCAGTGGCAACGATGTGTGAAATGAAAATTGGATAGAGCTGGCTGCACCCTGCTCGGAGGCCTGGAGATCGGGGGCGGGGGGAGCAGGCGGGAGACGTGGGGAGTCCGGGGGCGTTCCTGCCCAGCCCCTCCTTGCTGGCTCACCAGGGTCTCCTTCGGACGTCGTACAGGTCGATTTTCTTGGGGGCTCGCCATGGGGTGGCTGTGGGGGGAAAGGAGGTCAGTGGGTCTGGCGAAACTGGCGGGGGCAGCCAGGCCACTCTGCAGCCTGCGGGGTGACCATCCACCCCACATGTCCCCGGAGTGGGCAGGGAGATGGAGGCGGGCGTGGGGCTGTGCGGTGGGCCAGCCGGGTGGGCACCCACCCGGGTAGTAGCGTGTGACTCCTGTGGCGCTGCCGAAGACCTGCCACAGCAGCGTGGGGTCCTGCCTGCGGTTCTCGGTGAACACGTTCTCCAGGGCCTCCGTCCAGTTGAGCTCGTTGAGGATGACGGTGGCTGTGGGGGAAGCAGGGGCTGGGGTGGGAAGCACCCAGGCTGTCCCTGCTGACCCTCACTACCACGGCACCTTGCACATGCCTCCCACTTAGGAAGCTTCACCTGCTCTCCTATCCAGCCTCTCATTGCCCAGGGCTCCGCTCTGGCTGCACCACCTCCTCCAGGAAGACCTCCTGGTCCTCACCCCCTCCCAAGTCATCAAAGGAACAGCTCAGCCTACCCTTCAGCCAGACCCTACCAGGAAGGGCAGCTGTGACCCGTGGCCCCTGGAGAGGGGCCACCCAGGTGGCAGGGAGTCCATAAGTTGGGATGCTGATCCAGCATGCTGCCTGGAGCTGGCGGCTGGCCCCCTGGGAGCTCACCCACTCAGCATGCACTCAGGGCTGCAGCCACAAGAAAGCAATTAAGGGCTCGATGATGGGGCTGGAATTATTCAGCTATTAAGGTACCTGATAAGCTGGAAGCCACTCAGCTCCATGATTAATCAACTGGGGCTGGGAGCAGGCGGGGGTGCGGGTCCTTGGAGGGACAGGTCCGTGCCACGATCCCACTCCAACCCGGTCATGCAGGAGCACACACACGCACACACACAGCGCACCCCCCAACAGGTGTACCTGCCTCTAACCTCTGTGATTCCAGCCAGCATGTGGTCCCCTTGTCCCCTCCCGACCTGCCCAGCAGCCCGACTGCTGCCAGGGGCACAGGAACACACATGCTCATGCCTGCACACCACCCTGCTCCCCAGCGGGTCTTGCTCCCACAGCCCCCCAGCCAGTTACCCTGCCCTCCCTTTCCCCCTCTGGGGCTACCCACAGCAGACCCACCCCTGTGTGCACTCACGGAGCAAGGCTCCTCTCAGACACGTGGGCTCCAGCCTGCGGACCCCTCCCCCCGGGCAGGGACTCAGATGGCCGGGCAGTGGGCCTGCTCCCCAACTCAGGACAGCCCTAAGCTTGCCAAGGCGTGTGTGGTGCACGCTCTCCTCTCAAGTGCGCAGTGTACCTGTCTCTGCATGTGGGACTCAAGAAACACAGCAAGAGCCCTGGCCGGGTGGCTCGGTTGGAGCATTGTCCCATGAACCAAAAGGTTGTGGGTTCTATCCCCGGTCAGGACGCGTACGAGAGGCGGACAATCAGTGTTCCTCTCTCACGTTGCTGTTTCTCTGCCCCCCCTTCTTCCCCTCTCTCCAAGGTCAGTGCGCGTGTCCTTGGGTGAGGGTAAAACAGAACAACCCTGGTGGGAGCCGGGCACCTGCTCTGGCCAGGATCTGTGTTCACCTCTCCCCTGGGGTGGTCTCTTCCTCAGTTTCTCCGACCTCCTTTCTCCCCAGTGCATCCCAGACCCCAGCACCTGGCGGTCCCCAGGAAGTGCAAACCAGGGAACGCCTCCCAGAAGCCCTGCCCCGAGCTCCAGAGTGGGCAGAGTCACGAGTTAGAGACACCCCCCACCTGGCTCTACCCACCTCCCATCCCGGGCACTCTCCCCTCCGCCTCGCTCCCCCCTCTGGCCCTGCAGCGTCCCTGAACTGGCCGTAATGTGAAAACAAAACACATTTCTAGCTTTGGCTCTGCCTGTTGAACAGTATGCGATGGTCCTGTTCCTAATTTAGAAACTTAATGAGTTGAACAATTTCTATTTTTTTCTTTAAGGAAAAAAAAAAAGTTAGACTTGCAAATGCTTCACACAGCACTGTTGGTACTGGGAGAGTTGGCCTGGCAAGGCCTGCCCGTCCCTGGGCCTCGGTTTCCCGATCTGCACAACAAGGGCCTTGGAGCAGACTGTAGTGGGAGCCCGCCCAGCTGCTGGCAGAGGGGTGGTCCCGACTCAGGCCAAGAGCCCAGAGGAGCTGGCTGACCCGATGGGGCTGTCCCAGCAGGCGTCCGTGACTACATGCTCGCGCACACATGTCCACCGCCAGACACACTGGTGCAGACGCTCCAGTCCCCACCCCGGAGAGGGCCCGCTCCTTGGCCTGGCGCTCACTCTCAGATCACGCTGAGCTGGGAAACGGGGCCCATGCCCCCTCAGGCAGACGATTACAGATTTAATTAAAAGTGACACAGTAAATAAAAAACATATAAAATGTAATTTGTGTGGGTAGCGAGGGGTGACTAGGGAGGGCGGTGTCGCTCCTGTTTTAATTAGGGTGCCTGCCTGTGATAGTGCCCCTCCACTGGCTCAGGCAGGTGGCCTGTGGGGGCGGGGCTGGCACCCACCCTCACCCCTCAGGCTGCTCAGAAGGCCTCCCTGAGGACCCTGGAGCATTCCTTGCATTCTGGAAACTATTGAGAAGCTCTGGGACCTTTGTCCCAAGACCCTCCACCCAGTGGGCACCCTGGATTCTGAAGATACCCTGGAGGTGGCCCCAGAATTATGTCAGAAGCAAGAGACCCCAGAGACTTAAATCCTGCTGCTAGAGCTCCCCTTCTAGTGTTTGACTCTTGGCCTCCTCCCCTCACATCTCCTAAGACCTTCAGTAAGTTCTTCCTCACGTCTGACTGAAATCCTTCTAGCTGTAGTAAACTGGTTTCCCCACTGTGCCAAACTACGCCCCCTGGAGCCTGCAATCTTAACTGCCTTCTACCCAAGCCACCCCACGCCAAGGAGCCAAGGAGAAGGAGGGAAGCGTCATGGGGTTGGTGTGAGGAGTTGCATCCTGACCCTCGGTCCCCAGGTCCGTCTGATGTGGTGGCTCCTCCACCCTCCCTACATGGGGGCAGGGCATGAGAGTGGGTGGGGAGCAGCTTTGGCGTGTCCATGTGTTTGTGTGGGCATGTGTGTGCATGTGGGAGGGGACCGTGCACAGGGCGAGAGGCTCGATGCTTTGTGCCTGCTTGGGGCCTGTGCCTGGCAGTCGCTCAATGCCCGAGTGCGAGCGATGCTGAGGTGAGCACGTGTGACCTTGGGTGGAGGGGGCTGAGGGGGGTGGCGCTGGCCGGCACCTGGGACCCGGCAGTGCCTGGCCAGCGGGCCCTGGCCTGCGGCGTGCGGGGGCTGCATCCCTGATCTCACTGCACTCACAGCCTTTGTAGATGTCCGTGGGGATCTGCACTGCTGTGTATGAGTAGTTGACCTTGTTCTTGAAGTTGGAGTCCTCCACGAAGTCCAGCCTCAGGGTGCTGACCTTGGACCCCCTCTCCACATCCTCGATCTCAGGGTCATCCTGCAGAAGGGGACACCCCCACCACGCAGCGTAAGGGCTGGTGATGGTGGAGTGGGGCTGAGGGGCCAGAGTCTAGGCGGTGGGGGCATCTTAGAATCAGAGGATTGCAGACAAAGAGAGATGGAGAGACACGGGGTACAGACCCGTCACCTGGCGGCCTCTGACTTCCACCTGCCCCTGCTCAGCCCACCCAACATCCCCACATCTGCTGAACCCGAATTTCAAAACCAAACCAAACCGACCCCTTCCCCACATCCTTGAAAACTAATTATCAGCGAGGAAAGCAAATCTTGGAGCCGGTGAGGAGCGGGCTGTAGACCTCTGCCTACAGGATGTGCCGTGTGCAATCACCGCAGGAGAGGACTCGGCAGCCCTTGCCAGGAGTTCTGCGACGCCCGCCTTGCCCCCTGCTCCGCCCCACAGCCAAGGGCCCTGCAAGAGCCCGACTGGATGCAGGGAGAGGGCTCTGGCTCATCTGGGGGAGGGGCATCCCCCCTGCATCAGATCAGTTCTGGGGGCTGAGTTGCGGGGCGTCCTGGGGAGAGTAGGGCTGGGGTTTGGCGTTGAGACCAGCAAAGCCCCCGTTGACTTTCTAAAATGAGCTGCAGCCGCCTGACAGGTGCCAATTACTGCGTCTCTGGCCCGGCAGGCTGGGCATGCGCAGTGCGCCCCCGCCCACCACCACGGGCTGGCAGGAGCCGGTCTGCTACGACAGCGTTGACGCACAGCCGGGAGGGGGGCAGGCACGGGGTGCAGGTGCGAGAGAGGGGAGGGAAGATGTGGTGGGGAGTGAAGGGGAGACAGGGAAAAGGCAGGAAGGGCAGCGGCAGGGTTGGGGGGCTTTTTGCCCCCGGAGGAAGTTGCGTGAGCAGCTGATCCACCCGCATGCTCTCTCACTGCCCCACGAGACCCCAGTGACCACCCTGGGCACCAGGCTCAGCTCCTTGCCTCCACGCTGTGGATGGCGCAGTGACAGCGACCCCCACCGCTCCCTGAGTCCTGGGCTCCCCGCGCGCGCGACTCCTGCCTCCGGGTGTTTGCACGGGAAGTGCCTCCCCTGGGGAAAGGGCAATGGCGCCGCCCAGGCCGGGGGTGGGGGGGGCTTTCCTGGAGAGGGTGCAGTGGCTCTAAGCGGCCTGCGGCAAACCCCCTTTCATCTCTTCATAGGTGGATTTCGTGCAGTGCAACTCGAGCCACATCCGGCCCTCCCAGCGTGCCGCCCCTCCACCATCTCTGCACACCCCGGGAGGACCCTCCGAAGCTCCCGGCCGCTGCGGAGAGCCCGGCAGGCGGCTGCCTGGCGGAGGCCAGAGTAGGGAGCCGCCGCCTGTGAGGCATGAGCCGCTCACGTTCTGCACCGAGGAGGAGGGGGAGGCTCGGGAGAAGAAAGCCCCCGAAATGTCAGCGGCAGATGAAGGGCGCTGGAAAATTTAATCTCCCAACTTTCCCAACTAATGTGACATTTGGATTCCGTTCTGATAAGCTATCAGCTGGAGAACTTTTTCCTTCCTTCTCTTTCCCCTACCCCCACCTTCTGGCTGGTAATTTAAAAGTAAATGGTCTAGAAAGATCTCTAACTGTACCTCTGGCAAAGATTAAAAAAACAAAGCAACACAACAAGCAGGGGAGTCGGCAAACGTGTACGTGTGGAATTTACACCAGGGCCACGCTGGGCGGGGCTCGCCAGCTGCCTGACCTCAGCTCAGCCCCACCGCGGCGGGGTTCCCTCCTTGGGTCGTCAGCCCCCCAACAGATGCCCAAGGGGCTGCGGACAGGTGGGGAGTCCTGGATACACTGGGGGATGTTGGAAGCAAGGAGAGTTCAGGTGCTCAGCAGGGGCCCGGCCTCCACCCCAGCCAAGGAGCGCTCAGCACTGCCCCCACGCCCAGGGGCTTTGTATGGTGGTCTACCGGTTTATATTTAATGCGCTGATTGCTAAAATTACAGCCTGCTGCCAAGGGGGGGTAAGGAGTTAGATTCAGGGTCTAATTAAAGGTTCGCTCTTCATTTGAATTTCAGATTCCGGCTTTAATTTTAGCAATTTCTCTGGGAGCCATGGAGGCTCAGCCGAGGGGGAAGCACACCGGCTTTGGCCCACCCACCTTTCCTCTCCCCTGCCCGCCCGACCTCCTCAGGGCTCACCCAGGCCAGCCTGGCACCGTGGGCCCTCTGCAGGGGTACCCTCCTGCCTGCCCACCTCCTGGTGTCACTGGGCAACGCCTGCCCCCCACAGGATTCTGCTCAGGACAGTCGGCCCCAGGGGAGGAGGTCCGGATGCTGGGGCCGCGGTGCCAGCCAGCACAGGCAAGGACCCAGGGACGCGGCTGCTGGGACACCTGTCTTCAGAGGAGACAGCGGGGCTCAAGTGCTTTTGCCTTGAAGGCAGGCAGGTGGACCTGGGCCTTGACAGGTGACCAAACACCATCTACTCCACGTGCCCTGCTCTCAACACTCTTGCCTCCTTTGCAGTCTCCCATCCCCCGCAAGTACTGTCTGTCATCTGGAGAGCAAGCCCAGGACCTGGGCTGCCTCCGCAGCTGGGGCGAGTCTGACCAAGCTCAGGGCCAGGCACACTGAGCTGCTGGTCCCCTCGCCAGAGGGGCGGGCACCTGCACTGACTTGAAACACACCTAGATGGCACTGCATCCTGCAACTTGGTCCTGCCCACCACCTCCAGGAAGCCCTTCCCAACTGTTCTGGTAAGCACCTGGCATCCCTCAGTTCCGGCGCAGGAATTGCCCATGGGAGGACCCCAAGGGCCAGGGTCCAGGCCTGGGCACACCGTGCAGTGAAGCTGTCCCTCGGTGCCACAGACACACAGCCCTGGCGGAGCCTGGCCTCTTGGGGTTTGTCTGTGGCAGGTGCAGGGTGGGGTGCTGACCCACCGCAGCCCTGCAGGCTCCAGCTCAGAATCCCAAGGTCGGCCAAGCCCCAACACTCATTTTCCAGCCGAGGCAGCTAGCCCAGAGAGGGTGCAAGGCTCTGGTGGCTGCCCCTCCCCCTAGCAGAGGCGGGAGCACTTACCAGCTCTGCGTCAGCCTTGGCGTCATAGTACACGATGTCTTCCTCCTGGGTGGGGAGAGAGGCCTCAACACTTACGGCTCAAGCACCCCTGGGGTGCAGCCAGGGCCCCCAGTCCCAAGGCCTAGAGCTGCCCCCGCAGACTCCTCCACCCCGAGCTGCCATCCAGGGAGGCTGGCTGAGTCAGATCAGGCCGGGGACACCCTCCCCCCAAGAGACCGGGGCGGTCCCGGAGTCCTCACCACCCCCAGCCCAGGGCCCTTGCCCTGCTGCCTTGCTGCCTTGCTGCCTTGTGGGGAGAGAGAGTCAGAGCCAGCCTGGCTGCCGAGACTCTGGCTGAGGCACAACCAGGGGGAGTGAGGAAGACAGAAAAATAGAGCGGAGTCTGGGCTGCAGTGGAATAATGACTCGACACCGAATCTTCCAATTTCTTCTATTAAAAAGCCTGCTCATTACGGGCATGTACTTATTAATTATCTGTGATTTGTTGTGAAATGCGAGGAGGTTTACACAACAGGCGGGGGAGCAAACAAAGCCCAGCCCGCTCCTGCCCTCCGCTGCCTGCGCTCGCCCCGCCTGCCCACCCGCCCGGCGCCTGGGTTCTTGGCCATCTGCACATCGTAATCACCGGCCACCCGGGAGACCTGTAACACAAACGGGCTAATTTCATGTTTAATGATCTTTAATCAGAGCCGAGTGTGGCTGAGAGAGGCCGCCAGAAGGTGAAGCTGGCGCCACCCAGTGGCACCCGCTCAGGAGGAGCCACCCCACCCCTGCCCCGATGGGCACCAGCGCAAGGACACTGGACGGGGCCACTGTCCAGGACACCCTTCCCAGGTGCACCTCAGCCCTGTTTCGTACAGTGAAGCCTGTAGCATGGCTCTGGCAGCCCCCTGCTCACTGGGGGCCTGTTTCTTCGTGGTCTGAAGATGGGGGTGACGATCCAGGGCACTAAACAGCAAGCACAGAGCCTGCCCTGACTCCGTGGTGACCGCCCCTCTCCTGCGCCTGGCAGAGCTCCACGCGCTCTGTGACCTCAGGGTGGCACTGCTCCCTCTCTGAGCTCAGGCTCCCTGTGCTTGGGAAGGGGCGTGGCCATGGTGCCTGCCCAGGATCTGAGGCAGTCAGATCTGGGCTGTGGGCAACAGTTGTGGGGTGTTTCCCATCAACGGTCTGGGGGTGGCGCAGGCCACTGGCTGGACCTGCGGGCATGTGCAAGTGTTCTGAGTGCTGAATACGTGCCTGGCAACATTGTGGGCGGGACCACGACCTTATGATGAGTGTAAGACCGGGCCACTCGAAAGTTTCAGTCACCTGAGGCATCTGCACTGTGACCCCCTCCACACAGAAGGGGACACTACGGGACACTTTGGCAGAGAGGCTCACACCCTGGTTCAGCCCGCCTTTCTCACCCATCCCCCAACCCTGCCCACACCCGCCGGCCCACCGGCTCAGGAAGCCTGGGGCCCAGGTGGGCCTGGGTGGGGGTGAGGCCAGGCGGCAGGGTGCCTTGGCCTTTCCAGCCCGCTCCAGACCCAAGTGCCTAATGAAAGCTGACATTACATCAAACACAATAAGGAGTTTCGGTTGATGAAGATCGTTCCTGAACACACAAACCCATTAAACCAAGGGGAAAAATATCAATTCAACACACTCGCTGGCGAGAAGAAAATGTGATTTGTTATCTAAAAGGGGTATAAACACGGCTGTGCCGCTCTTCCCCTCAGCAGTGAGAACGGGCCGTGCGGTGCGAGGACTGCAGATTAGCACGGGGGCTGCACCCGCCGACTTTTCGGGGAACCTTCTGCAAGGACGGGGAGAGGGCACGGCTGGTGGGCGGTCACTCCTGGGCCTCCAGGATTCCCGGGCTCCTCACAGCCGGCCTGAGGCGTGTCCTGCCTGCACCTTTGCCCCGGAACCCCTCCTCCACTCCCTCACATGGACTCGGGACCCCTCCAGCCGCTCCACTGGCTCCCTTTTTCTTGATTCGTGGTTTCAGCCTAGAATCAGATGTTGGTGGCACCGGGGACACAGAGGGCATGTGCCAGATAGGAGGATTCCAGGCCCCTGCAGACCATGGGTGAGGTGCCAGAGTCTGTGCTACCCTTGTCCCCAGGGCCTGGGGTGCCCGTGGGCAGGACCCCTCCTCGCCTCTCTGCCTCCCCCACCTTGGAGGGCCAGCTCACGGCCTTCCTTGGTTGAGAGCGGCGGCAGGCAAGGTCACATGTGTGAAAATAAGCGTAAAGACAGCTGCGGTTGCTGTGGTCGGTGAGGTGTGGAGCCGGGGTGTGGCAGACACACGGGGCCTTCAGGGTCAGCTGGGGGGTGGGAGGTCCCTGGACCAGCCTCCGGGCCTGCTTGGTCTGCACGGTGCCCGCTGTCCACCACTGTGGGGCAGACAAGGAGGCAGCACCACCCGGCGATGACAAGGGGTCCTGGCCCTGATCTTGACCTGAACACGTGACCTCTGGGATCCCAAGCAGTGCGTGCAGATGCCAGTGGGCCCGTGAGGATGCCCAGGCATCCCCTTAACTCACTGGTGAGGCAAGGGTGCCTCTTAGGCCCTTTGAAAGCCTCACTGCAGCCTCCATGAAACTCTACCTCAGGGCCAGGGTTCCCACTCATGAAATCGGGGTGATGCCTCCTCCAAGGCTGCTTACAGGGCAGAAGGTGGGCCTCCCCAGGGGAAAGGGCCACAGTCCTCGAGGGTGGGGTGGAAGGGACGTCCTAGCTGTCCGGGGCCCACACCGCTCACACCCCCTCCACCCTCTGCAGGCTGGTATTCGAGGGGCCCCTTTGCTCAAACTGGGCAGGGATGGGGGGCTGCCCCGTGTGAATTCATACCCCCCATGTGGATTTCTGTGCATGGATGACGCACGAGGGGGGCTGGGGGCCCACGTGGGCCTCGTGTAGGTGACACAGACTCTCCTCAGCTAGAGCTGAGCCCAAGAGAGGGCACAAGGCACACTGGCAGGTGTGGAACAGAGTGACGATGTGGGGTGGCAGTTTGGTGGATACGGGGCCTGGCCAGACCTGACCTCGGCCTGCCCACCAGGCTTCTGTGCCCGGCCTGGCTACCCCAGTGAGGACACCCGGCCTCCCAGCCTGGCTTGCTGCTAACTCAACTCAGCCAAGAGGACTGTTTTCCGAGAGAGCCGTCTGCCACCGGCTTGGCAGAGAGGCAGGCAGCCGGTCTGATGGCTGGGGCAGGCCTCAGGCCAGGGAGGCCACCTGTCCTGTCCAGCCAGCTCCTCCTGCCTGGCCCAGCCTTCGAGGGCAGAACTGCCTCTCCTACCAGACGCCCTGGGCAGGGCTTTGACTCCCAAGGGTGCTGGTGTCAGCCTGGGGGCCCGGGGGCTGACAGCTGCACCTGCCTCCCCCATCTACACCCTAGCACAGTTCCCTCCTGGCGGTGACAATGTTGGTGTAGCGAGGGGCTGCAGCCAGGCACAGCATCTGGCAGGTGGGCCTTCTTCATCCACCCCACATGTTAGGGGCACCCGAGCGCCAGGTGCCAGTCTGCAGGGGCCATGGCGGTGCTGCCTGCCAACCAGGGCCGTGGTTTCTCTGATGTCCAAGGCCGGTGACTATAGGTCCTCGGCCCCTGCCCTGGTCAGGTGTGTGAGGTCAGGGCCCAGACTAGGAAGGGTGGGAGGGGACTTCATGCCCAGACATCTCGCCCCTCCCTCTCTTGTCCTAGCTCTGACTCTGCGGACTCTGGGGCCCCCCAAGTCCCCACGCTGGTATGTATGTGTGAACATGGGCACGCCACTGTCTGTTTCTCAGAGGTCTATGTGAAGACCTACTGTGTGCTGTTGACAGCAGGAGGGCCACACCCCACTGATCATGCAGGAGATTCCAATCTAGCCCCCACAGGCCAAGCATCTCCTCTGTGCCCAGGGGTGCCGGGTGCCACCATCCCCACTTCAGAGGTAAGAAGACCGATTCCCAGCTGTTCCTGGTCACTCTGTCCACAGGGCACCCGGCTAGGCATGGGGACAGGTGATTGGCAGCACTAAGTCAGGCCTGGCTGCTTTCAGTCTGTGGAGGCTGTGAGTGGGGCAGACAGAGGAGCCCCCTGGGCACTGGCCTCGGGCGGCCTGCACTGGGACCACCTGGGGGTGGGGAAGGTAAGCGCACGACTTCGGGAAGGCCTGGACCTCATGAGGGGCCTGAGTGTGACACGCAGGTGGAGGCACAGGCTGGGTGCCCCTCCTGAGTGCTGGGGAGAAACACGGCTCCTTATCTGTCACCTCCTGAAGGTCATTGGGAAGGACGTGGTTTCAGCGATGGGGAGTGTGCCCGTGAGGGATGAAAACACCATCCCTGCCCTAGCTGTGAGTCCTCGTATCTCCTGGCTTGGCCGGTCCCCACCTGTAGCCGAGGCCAGTTCTCCTGGCAGCAGTGCAGGCTGGGTGGGCAGCGTGCTGGACCGTGGGCCCACCATCAGCACTAATTCATGCCTTTCAGCCTGGCAGCTGGGGAACAGTGGGGCCCTGACCCCGTAGTAGAGGGAGTGACTACAGCTCCACCCCACCCAAGTGACTGGTGGGACAGACAGACAGGCAAACTGATGGACTGGGGGAAGGGCAGGGCGAGCATCAGGCAAACACGGCTTGGCCCCCACCATCCCCCACACCTGGTGGAAGGAGAGGCTTTTGTGGCTGTGACGGCCTGGTCCCCGGTCCCAGCCTGGGGGCCCGGGATGTCCAGGGAAGGGGTTAGTGTCTCTCTTGGGTCAGGGCATGCAAGTTGGAGAGATCCTGTAGGCAAGAGGCTTCTTGGCCCTGGGGGATCCCCAAGGAGTCTGGGCACCTCCTTAACCACCAAGGCGACACCCGCTTTGGGGAGCACCACTTTGGAGCAGTCCACCCGCTCCCCGGGGCACCAAGGCAACTCTGCCATGGAGGACAGGTCCCTGTCTGCGCCCCGTGCCCCAGGGCCGAGGGGTTCCTGCCCCACTCCACAGAGCCCCCGGGGCCCCTCCTGGGCAGACTCCCCCACGCCCATCCACCCTCGCTGGGGGCGGCACTGCTGTTCTTACCTTGATGTTGTCCTGCCAGCGGTGGGCTTTCTGGAAGTTCTCTGCAGCATCAGCCAATCTCTGGGGACAGAGCACAGACAGGTCAGAGGCTGGGGAGCTGCTGAAAGTGGCTGAGGGCCTCGCTCATGTGCCATTGCCCTAGCTTGCTCAGGGCCTGTTGCCCCCCTCTCCCCACACAAGCCCACCACCACTGTCTCTGTTCTGGCATCCCGAGCCCCTTCCCTTCCCCGCAGGGCTCTCCACGCCTTCTGTCCACACGGGCCTGGCCCGTCATTTGGGGCTGGTTCCTGCAGCCTCCTCCAACGAGGACCCTGTGCCTGTGAGCACAGGTGCCTGCTCATCCCCCCCACATTTTGTTACACCCGGCTCCATGCCATGCTGATGTGTGGAGATGTGGTAGCACCAGCCTGTCCCTCTCATGGGTCTAGAGGGGGAAACAGACACATAACCAGGTGGAACCACTAGGGCTGGACTAGTTGAGGTGTTTCAGGGCTGTGGGAACCTGGGGTATCAGGGAAGGCTTCCTGGAGGAGGTGCTTAGACTGCTGAAGTTCTTACTTTGTGCTTCTGTGGATCCTGTCCCTCCAGAAAGTCTTAGGGCTCCTGAAGATGACCCTCTGGGGCCTCCTATAGATCTAAATGAACTGAAGTCCTGTCAGCAATGACTGTCACCATGAGTCAGTCACCTCAGGCCAGCAACATGTCATGTATCTGTCACTGTCATGATGTGCCTGCTATGTCCTTGTCAGACGAGGACCTGCAGGTATGGGGATGGTGAGTGGCCTGCCCAAGGTTGGAGTGAGTCTGGGCTGGGCCCTGAGCTTGACCCTTGCCACACAGCCACCTTGCACAGCCCATGATCAAGGTCAGAAGGCATACTACATGGGCCCAAGATGTCAGGTGAGGGGTGGGATGGCTCTCATGGGGAGGGGGGCTCTGGTCCCCTACCCCAACCCACTCCATCCTGTGGGCAGGACAGTGCCGTCTTGCCTCCTGGCCTCTTGGCATTCAGGACACCCTCCCACCCTCCGTCCAGGCCTGATGTGGCCCATGGGCCTTAGGGGGCAGTTTCTAATGAAGCTTGGCAGCTTCGCCTTTGGGGGGAATGGGAGTCAGGACACGGGTGGCTAGCTTGTGCTCCCTCCCAGCACGGAACAGTGTTGGGGGGCATGGTGGGACCCCTGCAGAGGCACAGTCTCCACTCTCCAGGGCTGTCCTGAGCCATCCCCACTCCCGCTGGGCCTGGGGTCCCCTCTCCTCAGGCTGAGAGCACCGAATGCTGGGAGCGCCGTGAGGCTGGGGGCCTGGGGGGCCTGGGGGGTCTGGGGGCAGAGGAGAAAAGTCCCTATTGAAGTCAAACCCCCTCACTTCACGATGCAGAGCCCCACCTGGCCTCCATCCCCTCTCCTGCTTCCCCACCTGTTTGGAGCTCCCATCCTCTGCCCACCTGTTGCTGCCAGGCCTGCCTCTGTGGGCCCCACCTGCCCTACCCAGCGTCAGGGACCACAGGCCTCTCTATTCCCAGACACCTCCCATGTCTTGCCTCCAATCCTGGACCCTTCTGAGTTCCTGGAAACCCCCCCCCCCCACACTTGGAATGAGCCCACCTTGGAGCCACTGCCCTTTACACCCCGCCCTTGACATCGCTCAAACCATCTGCTGACGTCCCCAGCCCTGGCTCTGCCCTCCCTCTGGCGCCTGCGTCCTTGCTTGCCTTTGTCATCTACTCTCCTCATGGCACCTGAAGCCTTAAAATGTGACTCTGAGCATGCGGTGACCCCCTGCCCTTGAACCCTCAGCAGCCCCCTATGGCTCTGCATGTAGAAGATGTAGCTTTCTTGAGGCCCCAGGGGCCCACCAGTGCCCAGCTCCTGCCCCTCCCTTTCCATCCTGGCGCTTCCTCTCTGCCTGAACCACAAATCCCCAGGGTGGTTGAGGCCCCTCATTCACAAGCCTGCAGTGTCCTTCTGCAGAGGACATTGCTGTGTGACACATATGGTTAACAATGCTTGTCACCGCTGTTAACTGAGCACCTATTATGCAAGCTGAGCCCCTGGCCTGAATGAGGGGGGGAAGCCTAAAGGGTGGTCCTGGGGGTTGCACCTTGTGGGGGAGCCTTGGGCAATTGCTGCATGCCCCCCTACCCTTCCCCTCTCAGGGCTCAGCTCTGCCCCCAGGATTCACAGGCCCCAGGGTACAGCCCCTGTGCTCCCTAGCCCAGCAGCCAAGGAGAGAGGCAGCCCCAGGGAGAGAGGACCCCGGCCAGCAGCCTCTTTGAATTCCCAGAGCCCCGCGGGCCCCAAGGCTGGGGTCAGCCTGCTGACTTGTGAATAACAGAGTCGCAATAGCCACAGCAAAAGGATTACTTTTAATCCTCAGTAACGATCAAGCCATTATTATTTTTTCGGTGTTACAGATCAATCAGTCCATCCCCAGGCGTGGAACGTGTGGAAATTGCAAAACACACAGGCCTGGTGGTGCGGCGGTGCGGGAGAAAGGGCCGGGTGGCCAGGGAGTGGGCGGGCTGGGGCTGCCTGTGTCTGGCCAGGCATGAGGATGGCAGCGTGGGAGGGCTGGGATCCCCCACAGACACACCCGAGGGCCCCACTAGGGGCTCAGAGCCTGGACCCCGGAGCCTTGCAGCACCAGCCTGGGTTCGAATTCTGCTCTCTCTGATCAAATGGCTTCCCCGGCCCTCGATTTCCTGTGTATAAATTGGAGATAGTAATGTCCCCACTCAGAGTGGGCAGGCACTCAGCAGCCCCCTTGTTCCCGTCCCCAGATGCTGCCCCCAGGAAGTGGCCTCCCTCTCGCTGGCTCTAAGTATGGAGTCTCTTACCCACCTCTGCACCTTCCCCTGTTACCCACCCTCCCTGCCTGGGCTGTGCTCCCTGCTGTCTCAGGCAGCCCCATGGGACTGAGCCCCCGCCTCTGGAAGCGTCCTTTTGCCCCTGCCCAGCCCAGCCATGGCTTCCCTCCCCTCAGCAGACACCCAGAGCCTTGGGCTCCTGTCTGCCCCCCCTTCCTACCCCAAGGTTCATCCTCTAGAAGCTTCCTTCCCAACTCTCCCGGTCTTCCTTATGGCTTGGGGGCGGGCAGGATAGGGGAGAAACAGGCCCAGAGAGGACGGACAACTTGCAAAGACCGAGCAGAGCAGGGGCAGAGGCGGCCACCGCTCAGTCCCATCTCCAAGCTCTTGCCTCGGTGGGAGACTGGCTTCCCTCCCAATCCTGACCCAAGTGCCTGTTCCCTGGGACCAGCTGACTCCCTGCTCGGGCTCCAGGTTCTACTCTCTCAGCCACCTGCAGCCTCTGGCTCCCCAGTGCCGGGCACTGCGCCTGCTGCTCCCGCCTGTGTACCCTCGCCCAGGCTCCTCCAGCCTGGCTCACGCCCTTGCCCTGTGGGGTCGGCTCAGCTCTCATTCTCCCCCCATGCCCTCCCTGAGCCCCACTGAGCCCTCATCAGCCTGCTGTGGCTTTCAGAGAACCCACGGCTGCCTTCTTGGGAGCATGGAGCGTGGCGGGGGCTATATCTGGCAGCTGTCGAGTTTACTGTCACCTGGTCTCCGGCACACAGTAGGTACACAGTGAACATCTGCCACGTCAAGGTCCAAGTGGCTCTGAACCTGGGTAGCGGCATGAATTTGAGTCTGACTCTGCTCAGCCGGCTGTGTGATCCCAGGTGTGAGGTTCAAGCTCTCTGAACCCCCTTTCCTCCTCATCATAACCTGGGGGCTCAGGGCTGCCTAGGAGGCTGATGTTGCTACGAGGTTGTGGACAGTGGCTCGCCTGGCCTGCGGTGTCCCTGCCAAGGTCCAGGCACTGAAGGACACTGTGGTGGGGTTGCTGAGTGGGGCTGCTCACAGCCAAGTCCATCACAGCACCAGAGGGCATTTTGGGAGCAATGATCAGAGTTTCACTTAACAGTCCATTTCCCTCCACTCAGGAAACTGCTCCTCCAGGGAAAGGCAAGAAAGAAGGCCAGTGGGGCGCGGGGCTGGGGGCAGAGCTCCTCTGGGAGCAGCGCCCTCCACAGACACCTTCCAGTTTCACCGAGTGTAACGTGTTCCCATTGCTATGGAACAGAGGTGGTCTAAGACCTGCCCAAGAAGGGTCCTGGGCCTCGGGGGGTGCCCCTCCTAGGCCAACTCTGGGAGGGCTGGGGCTTGGGGGTGGGCATGGCTGGAGCCTCTGGCTTCTCATCCTTTGGGAGGCTTCTCCTCCCCTGGAGCTGGCCCAGCCTGGAAGGGTCTGGGGAGCAACTGTGCATCCAACAGGATTTGTTCTGTGCAGTCCAGAGGGAAGATGGGTTTGGGGCCTAGTTATACTATTCCCTCTTCCAAGAGGATGTAAGAGGTTTAGGATAAAAAGCCCTGAATTTACTCGGCACAGGACACAGCACCCAGCAGACGCCCTGAGGACACTGAGGGAGGGTGGCAAGGAAGGTCACAGAATGACGCCAGACACTGCACCTGGCACCCACCTCGGGCCAGGGCCTCACTGACCGGGGCAGGTAATCCAAGTTACCCCAACCAGAGGTGGAAGACGGGGCCTTTTCCTCCCTCTGCCCCTGCCCCCAGCAAGTCCCCCTGAGAGGCGCATTCTTGTGTTCCCCCTCCTTTTGCAGGCGAGGCACCGCTGGCCCAGGCCCCTGGCCCCTGGGGAGGAGGTAGGGAAGAGGAGGCATCCAATGCAGGCTGACCAGCGTGCTGGACAGCAGACACCCCAGGGCAGGACCAGGCGAGCCTGACTGGCTGGGCTCAGGTGTGCCTTGCCTGCCCCCGTAGTGGTTCCTTTGCCCTTTCCCCAGGAGAGGGGATCAGTAACGGGCCTCTCAGGTACTGCTCTGAGCCCACCCCCAACCCTGGTGTCCCTGGGCCAAGACCCTGGGTAGGGGAGAGCACCAGGGTGCTCAACAGGCCCTGCCCTGCCCCCAAGCGCCGCCCTCACTACCTGCTTCCTTCCATGTCCCTGGGCCCTGGATTAGCTCTGTACTGTGCACTGATAGATACTAAATACAGATTTCCAATTTCCAGAGCTGTTATGGTCTAATGAGTAAATAATATACATATTTAAAACTGTCTAAAAACATATCTGCATAATTAAAATATCTGCATAATAATGAAGCAAGATGCAGCTTAGCAAGGAGGGAGCTGGAACCCCAGGGCTGGCAACAAGGGCAGCGGTACAGGCAGGTGGGGGTCCCAGCCTGCCCCCTCTCCTTCCTGCTACCTCGGCCCGAGTGGACATTTGTCCGTCTGCCTACGGTCTGCTCCAGGCAGGTCCGTTCACAGTCAGGGACAAGGAGGATCCCAACTTGGCCCTCTCCTATGGGAGGCGCATGGGGACCATGTCTGCTGCCTGAGTGACAGCTACCTTGACTGCTACCCTCCATGGCCTGTGATGGGCCCAGCGCTTTGTGGGGACAACCTCACTCCTCACGGCCTTCTGAGGGCAGACCCTGCCCTCCCCTCCCCTTTTGCTGGGTTCCGAGGGGTGAAGAGAAGGAAGGGCATCAGCAGGAGCAGGGCTGGCTGACCAGGCCCACAACTTGCACACGGCAGGTGACGGAGATGCTGGTGGCTCTGCCCTCCTGCCCTCTGAGGTCCCTTCTCTCAGTCCTTCCTGCACCCATCCGCCCTGTAACTCCCCTCCACCCCACCGGGGATACGTCAGACTCAGCCTGTCTGTGTTAACTGTGCTCCTGGCTTGAGGGTAAGACCACCGCTGGAACAATGGAAAACGAACACCCAGACCCCAGACTGAACTCCCACCACCAACCCTGCGCAAAAGTTACCGGCGCCCCTAGCAGGGGTGGGAGGAGCCAGCGCCAGGGCTGTGCTGCTGACAGCTCAGCCGGCTCCCTGCCCTTTTCCCTCACCAGCGGCCCGCGTCCTCCACGAGTTGATAAAAAACATTTAGTAAAATGGATTCTTTTTTGCTTTCTTTTTTTTTAAAGGTCAGAATACATGTAACAGGGAAAACCTCATTCGAGTTGTGGTTCCCACCGTGGGCACCTCTCCGGGTTTTTCCTGTGTCTTAATTTCCCAGGAAAAATGTCAAGAGGCAGATGGGGTCAGGTGACCTGGTGTCCCAGGGGTTTGGATTTCAGATCAGACAGGACTTCCCAAAACATCCAGTTGCTAGGTTGTATTTTGCCTCCGGAGGACATTTAAAAGACACACTCTCTCCTCTTACTGTTCTGTTACCCAAAAGTGGACATTTTAATATCAGGAGTAGGAAGGCCATGGGCTCTGGGACCCTCCCTCCCAGGAAGGAGAGCGGGTGAGGTGGCCCTTGGGTAAGAAGATCACACCGCTACCCTGGCTGGTGTGGCTCAGTGGATTGAGCGTCAGCCTGTGAACCGGAATGTGTCTGGTTCGATTCCCTGTCAGGGCACATGTCTGGGTTGTGGGTCAGGTCCCCAGTTGGGGGCATGGGAGAGGCAACCACACATTGATGTTTCTCTCCCTCTCTTTCTCCTTCCCTTCCCCTCTCACTGAAAATAAATAAAATCTTAAAAAAAAATTCCACTGCTTCTCTGCTTCCACTTTCAACGGTTCCAGTGGGGACCATGGGCAATTTGGAAAGAGTGGGTCCAACGCATTATGGGACGGAAGCCACGAGTGATGGGTGGGCAGGGCTCGAGGACTGTGGCTGGGCAGAACACCCGCCCCCAGGAGAGTTCACTGCTGGCATTGGGCTGCTTCAGGACGGGACAGCGTTGAGCCGAGGGCATTGGGATGGCCCGGTCTCGGGAGCTGCCCTGCCTGGTCACTGCTGCTGCTCCTGGTCCCCTGTTGGGTCCCTGTGAGAGGTTCCCTATGAGAAATAAGCCATTAAATCACTGCACAGTGTGAGGTCCGCATTAGGCCTGTGGCCCTGGAGCTTAGCCGTAGGGGAGATACCTTGTCCCTGAGGAGCCCGAGCCAAGGTCTGGGTCAAGTGGGCTCTGAGGCTGCTGGAGCTCCTTCCAGGGTGCCGCCTGCCCCGGACCGTCCCCTAGTGGGCTCACAGGGGAGAGAACCCACCGCTCTGGCTGGCGCACCCTCAGCCCCAGCAAGGAAGCTGCCCACCTCTTCAGGTGAGTTGGTCCCTGGTAAGCCAGGCAAGTTTCTCATAAATTTGCCAGTTTTGTAAATTTTCCTTGCTCTTTCATTCTTTTAAAATGTATGTGGAGAGCATCAGGAGAGGGTACCAGGCCCGGAGCCGTGGGCCACCCCCTGGGAGAGCAGCAGGGCGACACCATTTACCCCAGTGCCCGCAGGACACGCCGCTGCCCTAACTCCCCTCTTTGGCCCACATTCTGGAGACGCACGGTGGGTGTCCATGCCTGGGTGTGACCATGCCCGTCACAGGCTGGGAGGCCTGCGCTCCTATGGCTTGGTGACGGCCCAGCACACACTCTGGGAAGCACTGTTCCCTCTCTCTGGACTCCAGTCTCTCACCTGCATAAGGGAGACCAGAGTGCCCCCTGGATGCTTCGGGGGTGAGGGAGGGAGAACGAGCTGTGGACTCACTGTGGAAGTGAGATCCAGCTCCAGGTCCAGGGTTGCCCTTCCCTCAGCTTCACCCCAGGAACCTCCCCACTGCTCCCCCACCAATCTGACCGCTCCCCCACCCTTGGCTTCTCTCTTAGGCCTCTGACTTTGCCTCGACCTGGCCCCCCTCCAAGCTCATGCCAATGGACTGTCCCTTTCCTCAGCGCCACCTCTGCCCACTGCCCCCCAGCACTCTGGCCTGGCCTCCAGCTCAGCCCGGCCCCAGGCAGGGACGCAGGGCCCATGTGCATGTCCCACTCCAGCAACCACACCCAAGCTGGGCCAACACTTCCCCAAGGGCACCCCTTGGAAGCTGTTCCCCTCCAAAGGACCCTACTCCCCTTCTCCCTGCTAGCTCAGACCTCTCCAGAGCCCCCAACCCCACTGCAGACTCATTTGCCCCGGGCCCCCACTCAGGGCTTCGGAGCTGCCCCGACCACTCCTCCCTTTCCTGCTGCCGTCCTTTACAGGGCCCTCTGTGGCCCGGCCCCGCCCACCTGGCCACTCTCACAGCATGCTGACCTTCAACCCTCCTCTTCTGCCATGCTTGGGTCCCCTACCCTTGTTGCATTGCACCCCAAGGCTGACTGCCCTTCACTCCCTCAGCGGGCCTGCTCTTCCTCATCCTTGAGGAGTTGTGGCTTGCACCCCTACCCCACCCCCTGGGGCCAGGAAGCCTGGTGTCCCGCCAGGCTGGGTGAGCAGAACCCCCTGGGGTGTCACCATTACTGTGGTGTCTGGTTCCTTCCCAGATGTAATCTCTTGAGAGCAGGGACTAGGTGCCCGGATTTGGGTAGCCCCAGTGCTAGGCCTGAGCTTCCACCATGGTCAGTGGGGTGGGAATGGGTCAGCAGGTGCCCTTAGGGCCCTGCTGGCTCGGAGGCCCTGGGCTTCCCTGGGATGGAGACGGCAGAGACCGGAGCAGAAGCAGTGCGAGTGACAGAATGTGGAGATCCAAGATGGCGCGGGGTAAGGGAGAGGCTCAGTGCGGGCCCCCCTGGGCGCCCCGCACAACGGGCCCAAGGGGTGGCTTCTGGCATCTGGACTGCAGATACCTGCTTGTGGGGACCCCAGCCCCACTCTGGACCTTGTGAAGATGTCATCGGCCCATCCTGCCCACCTGTTGTCAAGTCAGTGGTGAAATGGTCTGGAAGCAGAAGCCACTGGGCCCTGCTGGAGTGAGGGGCTGGGGGCTGTGGACATGGGCCCGTCATCAGGCCACATTGACCAGGAATTGGGCCACAGGGAGCTGGCACGCCGGCCTTGGCCCCAGCCCCGTGCATTCTCCTGACGTGCTCCACCGCCCTCCTCCAAGAAGCCTTCTCAGATGCCTCTCTGCGTCTCCCCACCCCACCCCAATGGCTCAGGGGTCGGACGGCGGAGAGTGGTGGTTCCAGCGGGAAGGGGTTGATGTGCCTTCCCTCTCTCCTGTCGGACTTTTATTAAGTACCTACTGGGTGCCTGGCCTGTTCCAGGCACGAGTAGGTCAGTGAGCAGTACAGGCATGGTCCCGCTCTTGTGAGCTGTACCAGAAGTAGGTTCTCCTTTATATCCCACCCGGCTGCCCCTGGGCCTGAGCACAGAACCAGACAGAGGCCTGGGCAACAAGAGCTGCCTGGGGAGGGGCCTCACTGCCAAGAGGCCCCTCTGCTAACATGGAGCCCGGGCCCCGCCCCCAGTGAGAAAAGCAGAACCTGAGCCTCCGCCTGCGAGGACAGCAGAACCCAAACCCCTGCAGCCACCGTGCTCCCTTCCCAGGATGTTATTTTTACACTTTTCCCTAAAACACAGCCTGAGCGGGTCCTTCTCGACTCTATTAACATTAGGAATCTAATCAGTAATCAGGCAGCTCATAATTTTCTGATTAGCTCTGATTAGGCCCAAACTCAGGGGGAGAGGGAGTAAGGCACCGGGATGTGCCTGACGGGGCACTGGGATGGCTGGGGTGGGGGGGCGAGGGAAAGAGCCCCAGCCCCACCGTCATCTGTCCTGGGGTGGGGGGTGGCGTGGAGTGGAGTCTTTTTGGTTGCACTGGGGCCCAGTGGGTGCAGGGGTCAGGGAGCAATGGCAGCAGGGACGGGGCCCTTGCCTGTGTTGCAGCACCCGGTCCCGATTTTCAGCACCACGGACAGAGCATGAGGGCCAGCCAGGCTCCTGCAGTGTGGTGGGGGCATTCACCCAGGTTCCACACTACCTCGGCACCTCTGGGGCCCACCCCAGCATGATTCCAGGCAGTTTGGGTGATGGTGACAGTGACACGATGGGACTTCACAGAGGATGCAACATATGACCTTGACATGCAGAACCGGCCCTGGCCACTCTTACTGGCTGCGCCATAGGCAGAGCCTGGCTTGATGACTGCCACCTTCAATGTGGAGACAACAAGGCTGGGGCCCCGCTGTCCAGTGGGGGAACCGAGGCCTGGAGGGACAACCCCGGGCAACCATGCCAGTTCGGGGCAGAGCCCGGACCTGAACTGAGGCACCTGGGCTAGGGCCAGCCCCTCTTCTGCCTGAGACCTGTTTGTCAGCTTTGCGACACATGTTCAAATGCAACCACAGCGCTGGCCAACCAAGCCCTCCTGAGTCTGCCACGTGTGGACCCTGATCCCGTGGCCCCGGCTGACTGAAGTCCCCCACCCCCACCCAATCCACAGGCTCAGACTCCTTGGGGCCACATCCTGGAGCCCAGATCAGGTCAGGATCAGAGTGGCCCTGCCCTTGTCCCTGGTCTGGATCACAGGTCACCACCCCTTGTTGAAAGCAACCAGCCAGGTGACCTCTGATGAAATGCACAAGCTCGTTGGTGGAGACGTGCACGCTAATGCCATGCAAATTGGCACAGAGGCAATCATCCTGACTCTAAAAGCTGCCCCACCGGCCGCAGGCTGGCTCATTGTCTTTTCTGTCAATTTGCATCTCATTACCCAGAAGGCTGTGCTCACTGGAGGTTAAAAGAAAAAAAAGCATCCAGCAAACCCCACCGCGTCCTGCCTCTAGCTAGGGCACAGCCCACGGGTGGGACAGGGCTGCCCCAGGAGGTGCACCACAGAGAGCCCTGCCCCCCGCATCCCTTCCATCACCATCACCGGTCCCCCCAACCACCATCAACATCGCTTCACCACCACCCCATCATCACCGTCATGACTACCACCAGTAGTCCCCATCATCACTGCCAACATCACTCCATCACCACCCCAGTGATAGTGTCAATATTATTCCCATTGTTGTTGCTGAAGTTATTCTCACCACCACCACCAGTGTTACCCCCAGGGGTACCCTCATCACCATTGCCGCCAGCTCCACCATCGCTACCTTCATCCTCATCATCACGGTCACCACCATCATTATTGTCACCTCCACCACCAGCTCCACTGTCAACATAGCCTCCACCGGCCACACCACCTTCACTGCCATACCCATCACCCCTGGTGACTCCTGTGCTAGCACCTCACATCCCCTCATGGTCACTGCCCTCGCTGCTGGCCCCACACCTCTGCACCCCTAAGGGAAGTCTGATGAACAGGTGGAGACCCCTCACTCTTCCTTTTTCTGCCCATCACCCTCCAGCATCATCGGGCTAGGGAGCCTAGAAACAAATGATCTAGTGCCCAGGGACTCACAGATCGACCACCAGACCTGGCGTGGACGGTGTGTTTGCAGCAGGGTGTCCCAGGAAGGAAGCCCTCAAGGTCAGCAGGAGAGTCGGGGTGCCTGTTTACTTTACTCCCCTGATCAGTGGCCACAGTGCCCCGTGGGCACAGCCAGGATCGGCGTGCGTGATGTGGGTGAAGGATGCTCGCCTCTCTCTGAACCTCGACCACCTCATCTCTAATGAGGCTGCTGATGGCCTGACCTGCGAGGCTGTGTGGGGGTGAACGCAGACAATGAGCGGAGAGTGTTGCGCAGCCAGGACCCACTCTGCCACGTAAAATCCCTGGTCGGATGAGGCTGGGAGGGCTTCCAGGAAAAGGGACGAGCAGGCCCAACTTGAATGGCGAGGCCAGGTAGAGGGCAGAGAGGAGGGAAGCTCCAGGTGGGCAGAGGTGTGGGGCAGGAACGAGTGGGCTTCTCTGGGGGAGAGGAGGGTGCTCTGGCCAGGGCAGTGGAGGCTGCCTGTCCTCCTCCCTCCCAGGGGGCCAAGCTGGCGGCGTGGCCGAGCCTCTTCCACAGGACATCACAAGCTGCACCTTGCTTTGCACACATGTTCCCTCTGAGCCCCGGAAGCCCCGTGGTTATCCTGCTCCACCGACAAGGATGCCAGGGCTGGGAGATGAAGCTGCACTGGGAGAGAGCAGGGGCTCCCCTGCAGGGGTCACTCCGCTGGTGCGGACGCCTGGGACTCCACCCCATCGGTGCCCACCAGCTCTGGCAGCGGCAGCCTGGGCACTACCCGGGGCACGAAGCTGGCACTGGCTGGCTTGAGGGCGAAGCTGGGGGCCTGGGTGGGGATGGCAGGCAGACAAAGGCCCGAGAGTGGAGGGTGAGGTGGGCGCAGCCTGGCTGCCAGGGGGAAACGCCCAGGGTAGGAGCTGCTAGGGATGCGGGCTGCATCCCGCTGCCGCAATCAGCCTCGACACTTGGTTATTACAAGGAGTAAAGGCGGCCGGCAGGACAGCTGGAGGCTTGGTGACAACATTTAAGGCGTTTGTCAGAGCTGTGGGACATGGGCTGCCAGGCGCTAATGGCTTTTGCTCGCTGCTGCCAAGTGAGAGGAGGGCGGGCAGGCGGAGGCGGCCCTGCTCCTGTCTGGGCCCTGTGCCCACCCCCTGCTGCATGGCTGCTCCACGACAGGTAGGGTCCACCTGGGGCCTTCCAGATGCCTAGCAACGGCCTCACAGCCTTGGTGCCAGCTGGGGAGGGTGGGACAGCAGCGTGGAGCACGTGCCTGACTATTTGGGGCATCTCTGCCAGCTGCCCCACCATTCGGGCTGCAGCTCCCCTCCCCTGGGATAGGGGTCTGGGAGTCTGCTATCTACCATGCCATCTCTCAGGAAAGGGGCCCCCAAATCTGAGCTGGCTAAGGCCCTCTGGGTTGGACTTTGTGTGGGAGAGACCCTTGTAGTGACGGATCCAGGAGGACTCAGATCCATCCTGACCAGGTGATTTCAGCACTACTGATCTCAGTTTCCCTCCTGGGGAAATGGGAAAATGGCACCGCCCACCCAGGGAGCCAGGCCACACCAGTGAGAAAGCAGGAGAAGGTTCGAGAGCTGGCCACATGGAGCCCAGTGGCACTTGGGCTTATTAGGAAGGGCCGGTAAGAGAGTCAGATGTCATCGGGGATGGGGACCCCAGGGCTCTCTGAAGAAGGGGCCAGCACCCAGAGGAGAAACCCACAGCCAGGTGATCAGGCGGGGCTTTGAGTAAAACGTTCCTGAAATACACGGCTTGGCAAGGTGTTCCTGCACCTGGAGCGCCCCTGGAGGACCCAGCACCAGCACCGCCTGCTTCACGCAGACCTGCTCCCCATGGAGTGCTCACGCGCTCCTGGAGCAGCCCCTACAAAGCAGGTCCCGTTCCTACCCCTTTTGCAGATGAGGAAACTGAGGCTCAGAGGCGGTTACTCAGTTTGCAGGCGGAGCTTGCTGAGGGCAGGGTTGGGGGTTGTCCCTGGGGCTGTGTGACTAACTCCCCCTTCCCCACTCACTGATTCACCCACAGGACACCCCGAGTCCCCTCTGAGGGGAACATGGGCCTTGGGCTGGCTGTGGAGCATAGAGTGCACACAGGATGGAGGAATGCCATGGGGTCAGGAGAGGAGCCCAGGGGGCAGGAGACCTGGGTGGGCCTCGCTCAGCCTCAGCTTTACTGCATGACCTTGCACTTGTCATCCTGGGTGCCCCTGGCGTTCTTGCTCCTTTCTCAGGGCACAGATCGAGGCCAGAGAGGTCTCGGGAGAATGTGGGTAGTTGTGCACCTTTCCCAAGGTCGCCCAGCGAGCGCGGGCACCCAGGAGACTTCTCCCACTTGTGCTCCGCCAGGCACAGCCTGCGACCCTCACAGCATCGCGGCCGGGGCGCGGCGGGCGTTTCTATGCGTCAGTGCTGAGTCCAGTGCCCTTGCAGGGCAGCTGTGCTTCAGCCCTGCCTGGATCTGAAACTGTTGCCTGAGGTGAGGGCCTGCAGAGGCAGAAGGTCAGGTGGGCCCATCCCCCGAGCAGCAGACCTCGAGTCCTGGGCTGGCTGGACAGCCCCCAGGGTGGTCCTTCCATGCCCACCCATCAACGCTGGACCTCAGCGAGCCGTCCTCGTCTCACTTCATAGGTACAAAACCAAAGCTCAGCAAGAGGTGGGACTCCCTGGGGTGGGGGGTGGGCAGTGAGCAGTGAGGCCACGCACAGAACTGGTTCCCACCCTTGGGTCTGCTTCCCCGCCCCGAACCCACAGAGCCAGCTGCTCCCTGGGGCCCTGGGGCCGGCCCAGCCTCAGACCACCAGGGTCCTCCGGCCTCCGGGCCCCTGATCCTCAGCCTCCTGCTCTGCCTGGCCCAGGCCTGCTGGCCCATCCCCGGCTTGGGCCCTGGCCATGCGGCCTCACCCTCCCCAGCACTCTGGAGCCTGGTGGTGTTCTCCTGTCCCCAGAGCCCCCGACAGAAAAGGGGGATAGGAGGGACCCCTGTGCCCGGCACCTCTTAAGCTTCTACTGAGGGGGGACTGCCAACACGAGGATGGTAGGACCTTCGGCTGTACGGTGGGGGGTGGGCAAGGAGGCCTCTTCCATCTGACTGTGTTCAACGGCTTTGCAATCCTGGATAGGGAGGGCTTGGAGTTAGAGCAGGAGGTGCTGTGTGTGTCCGCATTTGACGTGCACACCTGTCCACACGCGTGAGCGTGAGAACCCAGTGCAGACATAAGAAATCACATGTCTAAGAACGCATGCACACGTGAGCATGGCACCACACATGTGCGTGCACGCTAATGTGTGCTCGGATGCGCTCACGAGCAGTAGGTGGGCAATCATCTACGCGTCCTGAACCCACCTCGAAGGCCCAGGTGGCGCAGGGCTGCGTCCCACTGCGGCTGGGTGTGGGGTGGCTCACGGGCCCTCGGCTCCCAACCTGCAGCCCTGCCACTTGCCCACGTGCACCCTTTGGGCAACCTCCGGCCTCACGCCCAGTGGCCCCCTCCTCAAGCGTGCCCTCCGTTGTCCGTGGGCTCACCTTGCTCCCAGCCCTCAGCTCTGCCTGGGACCACTCTGTTCTGTGCTATCTCCCCCAGTTGCCACTGGAGTGCGGAGTAAATGAAACGGCGACCCCAGGGCCCCTCTTCTTTCAACAACTGCCTGTGCTGCCTGCCGGGGGCGCAGGATGAGTCAGACCCTGCCCCTCTGACAGTGGAGGGTGGGGCTTCCACGTGGTGTCTCCTTGCTCACAGAACAGCCAATCCCGACCCCGAGGTCACAGTACAGCCAATACCAGGGACTGTACCCAAGGAAATCTTGTGCACCAGTCCCCGACTGCCTGCCTATTGGGCATCTTTGTGGTTACCATTGTCACTTATGGGGGCCACAGTCCCCATGTGACCAATGCAACCTCGGGGGCAAGGCTGGCGCTGTGTCCATGTTTCAGAGAAACGGGGCTCAGAACCTGTCGTTGGGTACTCCAAGGCCACAGAACTGGCAGGAGGTGGAGCCGGGGCCCACAGCCAGCCTATCCAGCTGCTGAGCCCAGCCCCGCAGCATCGTGGCTTGTGTTGGCCACACCCGTGTGACCAGAGACCCCACAGGACTGCCTGCAGCTCCTGCCTGTAGCCCCTGGCGAAAAACAGGTGGGGATCTGAGGCCTGGGGAGGAGGGACATTTCAGAACTGGAGCCCAAGTGCCAGCTCCCAGATGCTGCTCCTAGTGAAGGTGGGAGGAGCTGAGGGACCCCATTGTGAGAGCCTCCCCCAACCACCGTTCCATAGGAAGCTGAACTGGCTTCCATAGGGAGCTGATGTAAATATTTCATCTCCTGTAATTGGAAGACAAAGCACTGGGTCTCCCTTTTTCCTTCGGCTACCAGAAAGCTCAGGGTCAACCTGGAGAATCAACTGGAACTGGTCCTGAGGTGCTTACCCTGGCTCTTTTGTCTTATCCTTATTGTTCATATTCTATGTTTTACTACGTGAAGAGTTCCCAACACTTTGCTGAATCAATTGGGAAATAAACCACATTAAACTGTACTCCCCACCCCACCCCTTCTCTCCTCTTCCGGAGGCGGCTGGACCCAAAGGAAGCAACACTGGACAGGGGTCAGGAGGCCTCAGAGCTCTACAGGGTGTCAGGCCGGTTGCTCTTCCTGGCCTCAGTTTCCATCTTCCTGTACCCCGCCTTCACCTGCCCCTCCGCCCAGTGGCTCTGGAGGCCAGCCCAACTGGCTCTGGGAGGTGGGCTGGGCCCTGCTCCAAGCCACCACCCAGCCAATGGGCAGGCCGGCATCTGGCAGGCGCAGCCATCTCCCTGGAAAACGAGAGGCTTCTTATTGAGATAACGAATCGCTCCATTTAGATCCAAATTAACCTCCCCCAATTACCCCATTTTCTACCACATTTCACCAGATCGAAATCCCCTTCTGCCCGCACACGTGCCCCACCCGCCTCACTCCCAAAGGGTCCTGCATGGTCAACAGCAGCCCTGGAAGGGCTGGCAGTTACGCCCTCCCTCCCTCCCTCCCTCCCTCCGACGGCCACGTTTTCTTTCTTTTTGGGGGTGAGGGGAGGGGACGCTTGATGCAGCTGCTGCTCTGAGGAGTGGGATTTTACTTTATTTTTTTTAGCTCACTCTTTGAAATAAGGATGCAATATGGGATCAATTTTTGATGACAGTGAAGTAAAAGGGGAAAATAGTAGCAATTTTCTCTTCTGAACATGCCCTGTTTAATGGAAGGGTGTCACGGTGGAGTTTTATCCAGGAGAGAGAGAGGGATACACCAGCAGTCGGAGATGCCTGCCTGGTGGGATCTCAGCTTGGGGGCCGCTGGGCGCCTCCTCCCCAGCCTCCCATTGCCCGCTGCTGGGACGGCTGCCGGAGCCCAGGACTTGGGGCAGGGAGAGACCGAGGTCACAGGACTGCATGTCACCTTTCAGGACCCAGCTGCTGGGGACTGGGGTGCCATTTCCCCTGACCAGGCACAGGGTGGACCCTCCCTGCCTTATGTTCTGCTGGTCTCCGCCTGTGCCAGGATCCCAGAGCCTGGACCCCAGAGGATCGGTGTTAATTAGGGTCATAAAATCCTGCCCAGATGCTGCTGCTGCCTTTGTGTTAATCTAGGGAGCTTTGGTTGGCCTGGAGCTGGTGGGGGTGGGGAACAGTAATGGAGACAGAGGGTGGAGGGGATGGGGCATCCAGGGATGGGGGGAGCGAGGTGCTGCATCCTGGGCAGGCCAGGACTGGGGACAGACGGCATCTAGCTGCTTGTCCCCAGGTTCAGGAAAGAGGGGTGGGCTGAGGAAGGGGGCGGGGTGGTTCTCGGGGACACTGCAGCAGGAACTGTCCTCCCAGCAGTCCTGGGCTGTGTGGAGTCAGGCAGCCTTCAGACCCAGACCACAGGAATGCTGGGGTCCCTGCTGGGTGACCCTGCTCCCCTGCTCTAAGTCGCCCCAGATGTGGTGAAGGTCCCTGGGCTGGACGGACTGGAAGGACAGCAGTCTGGCCACCAGGGCCACACGTCCACCAGGAAACCCGCCTCGACAGTCAGTCCATTCACCATGGCGCCCTTTGAGACTGGGGGCACCTCCCCAGAGGCTGTGTGCGCCCCGGACAGCCATGGCCCTCCCCTCCTGATGCCCAGTCCCCTCTGGCCATCCGTCTTCCAAGGCCTCCCTTGGGAGTGCAGGGATTGGGGGTGGAAATGACTTAGAGCCGTACCTCGAAGGCCCACGCAGCCCAGCCACCGATGTCCACCCAGTCACAGATGCACGCAGTCAGCCAGGTCACTCATGACCCACAAATGCAGCACGTGGTCACGCTGACCCCTCAAGTGCCTGCAGAACCCACGGTGGCGAAGACACCAGCCGCCGGCCCGAGCACGCGTGTGCCCCTGCCTCGGGGTGGTCCTCAGTGACCTCGCACGGCCGGAACGCCGCCCTCTCTGGAGTCTTCTCCTCGGTGCCGCCCACAGAACCACGACCCATAAGCAACCCAGGACCCCAAGTGACCTTCCAGAGCCCTCCCTGCAAGGTCAAAGCTGTGCTGGCAAGAACTGGGCCGATGGCCTCCTACAGGCCACTCCACAAAGCAAAGACCAAAATGTCCCTGGACCCTGGAGGGGAGTGCAGAGGTGACAGGCTAGCCCAGCGCGCCAAGGTCCGCCTGTTGACAGATGCCGCCCAGAGCCACACCCGTCACCGCCCTCCCCTCCTTGGCTGTGGCTGAGCCTCTGAAATAATTAGCAATTCTGCTCCACGAAACACAGGCCCGATGGGATAATACACTCCAACATCTGTCAGAAGAGCGAGCTCCTAAGGAATTGCCAAGAGAAACATTTTTCTCCTCATTCAAATCTCATTTAAATCCAAAACAGCTCCTTCAAGTCAGCACCAGGCTGGCAGTGCAGGGCTCTGGGAACCTGCAAGCTGTTCCCGGGCCCGCGAAGAGGCCCGGCCGAGTGGCGATCACTCACCCAAATTAACAGATCATTTTATTTAGAGATGAATGGAATTTGTAAGTGATGGATGGCTCGAGAGCTGCTGCGGGGGAGCGGAAGCCAGCCCTCAGCCCTGCTGCCCCGCTGGTGGGAAGCCCTGTGACCCCCCTTCCCCCGCTGGCAAAAAGGCTTCCTGAAGAGCTCAGGTCCTGGGAGCCAGCACTGCCCACTTCACAGCCACCAGTGTGGTAGGCAGGCTGGCAATCATGGTGCCATTCTGTGGTGGTAAACTGAGGCACAGTGAAATGCCCAAGGTCCCCAGCAGTTCCTGCTGGTCCGGGGCATAGGACCACTCTGAGGGAACCCAGCCAGGGCTGGCTCTGCCCAGTGAGCTGCCCCTGGGCCTGCAATTCCACCTCTGGCCTGCAGGGGGTGCTGTGCAGAGAGGACTGAGTCCTGCTAGTCCAGGGTTGGGTCTGGCTATGGATAAATCTTGTTTTATCCAGTACAGCTACACTCTAGAAACGAGGCTCCCAGCGACTTGCACTCTGGGCCGAGGGCCCTAGCTTCACTGTCTGTACAGTGGAAAATATAGACTGGACCACTGAGGGTCTTCCCAGCTATGAGGGCCTCTGAAGATTGGGTCCCAAACCCTGAGGAGCGAAGGAAAAAGCTGATGAATAAGGCCCAGGCCCGGCCAGACCCTTCCTCAGGGCTCCTTCAGGGTCTGTGTGCCTTCATCAGGGACTTCACTGTCCTGTCCGGCAGTTTCCCAGCAGACCGTGCACTCTCTGAGGTGGGAATAATGCTGTGCCCTTTCCCTCCCAGTGGCCCCAGTGCCAAGTTCTTGGTAACTATGTGATGGATATACAAATGAATAAATGACTATCTGGCTGTGCAGACATTCAAACGTGACATGGGCTCGGTACATGGCTGATTCAGACACACTCTCCCAACTCCACGCTTGTCACATCACATCCCCTGCCTGGAACGCCACCCTTTGCCCTCCACCAGGGCAAGTACGCCCTGGCTCTGAGTGCCCAGATCAGCTGCCCTCTGCCCTGAGCCTCCTCCCTCTGAGCCTCTCCCAGCCACGCTTCCGGGACGGTGGGCCCAGGCTGGTTTACAGGGCTGGCCACCCTGGGCCAGGTTCTCTGGGTAGGTGGGTCACAGTGGGGCCTGACTCCTGGCCCACTTGGGCTGGGGCTGGGAGTGTGGGGACTGAGGACGTGGCCTCTTTCTGAGAGCTGGTTGGGAATGTCAGGAGCTGCTATACAAACCCAGAATCAGCCCTGGAGGGTAGAGGGGGCTGTGCAGGGGCAAGAACAGAGGAGATAGGGCCAGTGGGAGGGGGCAGGAGAGAATCCCTAGAAGGCACAGGGAGGCAAGGCAAAACTAGGAGCGCTGGGGTTTGTGATAGGCCACCGAGTCCCTTGTGACTCCTGTGGGCCACCTCTGTGCACGAGACCCAGGGTGACGCTCTGCTCTCCAAACTGCTGTGATGGTGAGCTGGAGGCCCACTGTGGGGAGACCTCTGACCTACTTCTGATTCAATGCTCCCCACTGTGGGCCCCAGGGAGCTCTGCCGATGGGGGAGCAGACAGGAATGGGGCTCTACAAAGCCCTCTGTCCTGGACCCCACAGGCTCCACAGAGGAGTTGGGGGGATCACCGCACAGCAGTGGGGCCATGTCAAGCTCAGATGGGTCCTTGTGAGACTTGGGTCCCAGCTGGAGCTGTTGGTGGCGTTACACAAGTCCCTGCTCCTCGCTGCTCCTCGGCCGCCAGTCATCCTGGCCTGCCCGCCCGCCTGCCTGTTGGGGCACCGGTGCAGAGACTGGGGTGAGGGCTTCCACGGCTGAGACAGGGCCGCATACCGGGAGATGGGGTTTCCGGGCAGGAAGGAGCATGCACGTGTGTGTTCACCTGGCACACACAGATACACACACCCGGGCATGCAAGGGCTGAGATGCACATGCGCGTGCATGAACGCCCATCGGTAGGCATTCACCTGGGGGTGTGAACTCTGGGTGTGCTCACGTGGTTGTAGACAGGGTGGAGGGATGTGTGCATGTGGGTTTGAACACCCTTGCGCGCCGTGGGTGCCCGAAGCATGCCCACAAGGGTGCCCCTAAGTGAGACAGGCCACGCTGGTGCAGCAGGAGCCTTGAGGCGGTAGAGCCCTCCCTCCCTCTCCAGCCCCAGCTCCTCAGGGCCTTCCAGCACAGCACACATGTCTCACACACCTGTGTGTGAGGAGAACCTGGTCTGGCCCTTAGCCCTGCAGACAGGCGTGCACGTCCACCGAGCGCCACACCAACATGCATGCTGGGTGTGGCCAGGCCACACAGATGACCCCCGTGAGCACACACTCACCCCCACTTATTTTTCAGTTTTAGGTGGGCTCCAGCACCATTGCTATGAACTCTAGAGGGCCCTCACAGTTCTCTTTCTCTCAGGTGGCCTGGGGCTGGGCGACCCAGGAAGACCCATCTCTGTCTGCTGGGCTGGGCAGGGGGGAGGAGAGACCCCACAGAGCCTCAGAAAGCTGTGTCCCAGCTGGGGGGCCAGGGCTCGCCCAAGTCGGGGGAAGGGCCTTCTCCTCCCCTCACTGCTTTCACTCCTGCCTGGCTTCCTGTCCCAACTTGTGGCTGTGGGGTGGTGCTGCACCCCTCCCTCCCTGCCTCCCCGAGGTGTCTGTCTCTGGACACCCCATTACACACCCTCGTGTGACTGGTCTACTCTGTGCCTCCCATCTGGACCACCAGGTACCGGAGGGCAAGACCAGGTCTGTCTCTGTCACTGTGAGGCCTCCGTAACCACACAGGGCCTGGGGAATGCACGGGTGAGCGGAGCCTGGCGTGAGGCGGTTCAGGGCACACGGAGATGTGCTGCAGTGGAGGACGAGCCCCTCAGCCCTGCCCGTACCAGCTTTGGAAGTTAGTGGGCCCCGTGGAGGATCCACAGAGGAGACGGCAGTGCCTGAGAGGGAGGGCTGGACTTCTGCTTGTGTTAATGAGCCGGAAAAGGCTGCCCCCCACCCCAGGCTCCTCCCCTAGGGTCACCCCTACCTGCCATTCCCAGAGCTGCAGAGCACCTGTGGGGCAGGTGTTAGGACACACACCCAGGTACACAGTCCGTGCTCGGTGTACATACCTGCATGGCGAATAAAGCCCGTGCTTCACGCAAGGGGCTGCCAGGGCTTCCGGGGCCTGGGGTCTACCCACGTGTGGCATGCAAGGCCTCCCACTGCTGCGGCCACAGCCTCCAGCCAGTCCCTGCCCAGACCCCGTCCTGCCCTTGCTGTGCTGTCACACTAGCTGGCCTGCCTGCCCCTCTTCCCAGCAACTCCTCAAATCCTGCTGCGGCCTCCCTGCCTGATGGGATGTCCCCCTGAGCGTCCCCCGGGCCAGTCAGGGTGGCCTTTGGGCCGGGGAGCGTCAGGAGGGGTGCTGAGGGCAGCCCAGGAGGCGAGCAGAGGGGAGGAACCCTTGCTTCAGCCCCTCAGGGCTGGCAGTGTCCCCTGTGTGCCGTTGCCCCAGGAGAGGGAACTTGGGGCAGAGGGTGAGGGGCGCCCCCTGGAGGCCTGGGCCCCGGTGGAGGTAGCAGTGCCCTGACCCCCACTGGGATGGAGGTAGCAGTGCCCCTGCCCCCCCACTGGGCTCCGGCCTGGCTGGAGGCTTGAGTCCCTGAGCGTTTGGGGGCTGGGAGGGGGCGTGGCTCCTGGGGGCGGGATAGGTACATCCTGTTGTGAGAGCATCTCTGGGGGCACACGGGGAGTGTGCTTGGATGAGCCAGCGGTTTGGGGGCACTTCCTGGCCTGGGCTTGGAGGTCTTGAGGTGGAGGGGCTCAACTTGCAGAGGAGTGGGGAGGTGACAGATACAAGGGGAGGTGGTGACTCAGTCCCTGTCTCTAGGGTCAGGGAGGGCTTGTGGTAAGGCAGTCTAAGCCGAGGGCGGAGTCAAGGAAATGGACATAGACTTCTACAAGAGGGACCCTGATCTGACACAAGGAGGAACTTCCAGACGTGGGGTGGGCTCCAACTCTGAAACTCGGACCCAAGGACAAGGTGGCAGCTCCCTCCAAGAGTCAGCGGTTGGCAAACAGGTCATTGTCTGGGTGGTGGTTCGACAGGCTGGGCCCACTCCAGTCCCACACTTGGAGGAGCTGTTCTGGTCCCCTGACATCAGGACCTGAGTCCCCAGCATCCCTGGGACTCTGATCTTGTGAGCCAAGACCTGACCGTGTGCCCCTGAGCTGGCTGGGAATGCTACCTGTGAGGCACTGGTGGCCCAGCCAGTGACCTCGAGGCCTGTGACACAAGCCTGGGCTGCATCTCAGCTGATGGGGACCCCTGAGGGACACCGCCCCAACCTGAGACCCAGGGGTTGGGGAGCGCCCCCAAGGCTGCTGGACCTGAGAGTACTCTCACAGGATGCTGGGGCCTTTTTGCCAGTGACAAGGGGCCGGTGCCCGGGTCCTCTCGAGGGGTCTGTGGGACATGACGGGACTGCATGCAGGGCCCTCGGGAGCTGGCGCTATTCCTCCAATAGCAGACACCCAGGGTTGGGGCCTCAGGAATGCCTCTCTCCACAGAGTCGTGAAGCCGGGGAGGGGCACACGGGCCGTTGGGGGTGGGCAGCCAGGCCCTGGTGCCCCTGAGGCTCCTGTGGAGACCTAGGAAGGCCTGACCTCCACTCCTTGCCTGCCACTCCCCCTCCTCCTGTTTCTCCTTCTAAGAGGAAAATCATAGGGAAGCAAACCTTAGGGGGAGAAAGGAGAATGTTTTTAATTAAAAGTTTAAGAGAATTCACATCTCCAGGGAGTTGAGGCAAGAGAAGGTGGGGAGACAGTGGGGGTGGCAGAGGGGAGGAAAGTAGGGCATGCCAGATGCGGGCTCTGAACCCTACCTTTCCAGTCCCCCAGGGTCCGCGGCTGCAGTGGGTCTCCCTCTGGCTGCAGGCTCTCTGTGTGGGTGAGGCCTGGCAGCCTCTGGGTTCCCATCTGGGGAATGGGCGGGGAGGCGGGGGCAGGGCGCTGGGCCTCGTGGCTCCCTCTGCCACTCCCTCTCCCTGGCCCCGCCTCCTGCTCCCAGGAAGGAAGATGAGGCCTGGAGCCCCCTGGCTGGAGCTATCGTGGTTTGTCAGCACCAAGGCCAGGGCCACATGTGACCCACTGGGGTTTCCACGTGTGCCCTGTCCACAGTCCACTGTCCCCACCAGACCCTGTTTGGGGTGAGGGGGTGGAGGGGTTGTTGCTCGGGGAAGCCCCCACTGGGACCTGTCCGACAAGTAGAAGTGGCCAGATATGAGACAATGAAGGTCACCGGGCTTCCCATTAACCAAGAGTTCACTGCATGCCTGGCGGCAGGCTCCGCCCATCAGGTACGGCCACCTGTGCCAAGCAGACGCCGTCCAGCATCCTGCCCCCTCACCCCCAGCCTGCTTACTATCACATGCCCACCACGGGCAATGCCACTTAGTAGCCCACCAGTCTGAGCCCAGCTTGGGCGTGAGTAGTGCCAGTGTATCTATCCCGGGGTGCACAGGTGCTCATGGGACAGAGTCCAATCAGTAGGCACCACCTCTTCCTCCTGACCCCCTCAGACCCTGTCCGCTGCCCCCCATCTGCTCTGGAGACCCTGGGTCTGGAATGTGCATGTGTCAGTGCGATGGGGGAGGCCCCGTGTGTAGGGGGTGGGGCCACAGCTGACCCATGAGGTAGCTTCATGCCTGGAAACCTTCCTCCACTCCATCCCCTCCTACCTTTTCCCAGGAAGAGGAAAAAACCAGGAGAATATATGACAGATGCAGTATTTTGCAAAATGAGCTAATTACATGGCAGTCACACGGGGAGATGAGATTAGCAGGAGAATATTTGATGAAAGGAGGTCTAGGCAGGCACAGGGGTGGTGGGGAAAGGCCACTGTCATCACCGGGGGACCTCGGAGCCTGGTGTTTCTACCTGGGCCTCGGGGAGCAGAAACCTCAGGGAAGGGGCAGCCATGTGCTTGTTCACGGGGACACATGTGCTCACATCTGGATACCCCCCCGCAGGTACGTGCACACACATGCCCAAGAGAGGGAAGAGCCCCCAAACTCTCATGTGCTCCCCACCCCCTGCCCTGAGAGCTGTGTCTTGGGGTTGGGCTTGCGCTTGTGGCAGGTCCTGCACACGAACACAGGACACAGAGGACAATGGGGCGGTGGCCATGGTATTAGCTTGGCTGTCACCACAGTCCACTGGCTGAGCACAGATAGGTTCACTCTCTTGGTTTAAGACGCCGTTACTATCTGCCGGACCTGGGGGCAGGCCCCTCCCACCTGACAGGGTGTCTGGGCCCATCAGTCCTGAGCGCTGCCTCCCATTTCCCGGCGTCTCGCTAGTCTCATCCTAGTAACAGTGATGACCACATGGCACACACTGTCTGTGAGCAGGCCACACATCAGCTCTGACAACCCTCTCTGCAGGGGAATGCTTATCACCCCACTTTACAGACAGGGAAGTGGAGGCTCATGGAAGGAAGGCGCCAGGCAGCTGACAAGTCCATGCTGGAGCAGAAACAGGCCTACGTCCCGAGACCTCTGTTTTGCAGATGAGTCGCCTTTATAGGTTCATTTCTGGAAAAGCTCCCGATGAGGTGGGTGGGGGTCTTCTTCCAGAAGTAAATAGGATTTAGAGGCCTGGCTCTGCTGTGCAGCTGAGGGCCCTGGTCCCCCCAAGTGGTGGAAAAGCCTGGGCTAAGGGCGGGGACCTGGGTTCTCTCCGGGCTCCGGGCAGGCCGCTGTCCCTCTCTGGGACTCTAGAGGACACCCAGAGTCCTCCCCCAGAGTTCTGACCCACTGTTCTGACCCCGTCTCCCTGCCTGCCCACCCACCTGTCCATCTGCCTGACCACTCAGGCCTCTCCTCGGACTGCTGGACCCAACAACTAAGCACCCAATGGAGGAGAGGGAGGGGGGTGGGACTGGGGAGTCAGAGGGGTTCATATAGTGGGTGGTGGAGCCCTAAACTTAGCCTTCAAAATTCTCGAAGACCGCTTCTGCCAGGCGGCTCCTGGAGCAGTGCCCAGTGGGGGCTGTGCTGGTCCTTCTGAGTACCGGTCCCTCCCCCGACTCCCCACGGCCCCCGGCCTGGGGCTGCCCTTGCTGGTTCCAGACACCTGCCTAGCCCAGGCCTGGCAGTCCTGAGGGTGAAGGGGTGGGTCCCAGGTTGGGAGCTGCCCACTTGCCTACTCACTCCAACCGCCCAGGGAGGCGCTGGACCCCGGGTGGCTGGCGGAGGGCGCCTTGCACCCTCAGCTATCTTGGGAACTGGGTCCCAGCTGGTGTTGACACAGCAAACATGCTGTGGTTCCCATCCGCCGAGGCGCAGAGTGGGCAAACACAGGAAGGCCGGAACAAAGGGCCTGGCGGCCGTGACCAGCCTCCTAAATGATGGCCCCGGTGCCTGTGCGAAGAGGTGGGAGGCATCCAGCAGCCTGGACAGCGTGGCCCACAGGGGCGGGAGCTGGGGACAGGCTCACGGCAAGGTATCCAGAGAGAGGCGGGCTGGTGTGAGGTCCCACCGCCCAGGCTTAGCCCATGTGCTGGGTGGAGCCCTGGAGGCACAGGGCCTCCCTGTGCCTGCAGCCCATCCCACTCGATTCCCCAGGAGCACCCCCTCCTGAATCTGTGGCTCTGAGGCCTGGGCATAAACTCTGATGACAGATCTGTGAGGCTGTGCTTGTTGTTGCTGCTGTACAGGTAGGGAAACTGAGGCCCAGAGAAGGTGAGATTTGCCCAGTGCAGACTGGGGGCTGCTGCACAGCAGTGGGTGAGAACCCCAATTCCTGGCCACCTTCTTACTCTGAGCCTGGTCACGGGCACCATGTGTCACGTTGTGTCTTTCTGAGGGGGACTCAGGGACGGCCAGAGTTTCTTTTGGGGGCAGCGCAAGGTTGGAACTGGGAGGAGAGTGGCCAGTAGGCGAGGACTCCTCTAGATGCCAAGGACCACTGTCCGCACTGGGCGTGGCTCACGCACGTCTTTGCCTCAAGCCCCATCTCACAGCACTCCTGCGAGAGG